>WNYA01003617.1:0-23960 GCA_019512145.1 Engystomops pustulosus
CTGCCTACTGTGTTCCTGGGGTTTCATTATGCTGTTTGTTCACCAATGTTCTCTAACAAACTGAGATAATGGGGCTCATTTAATAATGGTTGCGCGCTGCACTTTTATCGGACTATTCGCCTTATTCGGGGATTACACGGCTTGCACAGGTATTTAACAAGTGTGTGCTGGGATTTGGCGCTCTCGATCCTTTTTTCGCGCGGCTGCGCTGCTTCAATGCAACACGATTTACGGGCCGGGCCTTCACACGATTCGACTGATTCAGACTGAGAGCGGGATTTAACTTTCAGATTGTGTTGCGAGCCCAAACACTTACACGCACCAGGAAAAAGAAGGTGAACTTCGTTGGACCTGAGCGGGGAAGCGACACATGCAGGATATCGGGCGAACAATCTGAGTGAATTCGGGCACAGGGAATATAGTCGTACAATGCACTTTCGGTAGACTACTGAGGGAATGTAAGTAAATGTGCCCCAATGTTTCATAATGATGTACTCTATTTATCTATTAGGTGACTTCTAAAGGCGGTTGGCACAGACTGGATTCATAAAATATTGCTAGAAAACAATTGCATTGTCCGCCGGAATTCACATCTGAATGTGTCGCTTCCCCGCTGAGGTCCGACGGAGTTCACCATCTTCCTCCCGTTGCATGTAAGTGCATGTCTTGTGACACAAATTGCTTTGTTAAATCCCGCACATAGTCCGAATCCGTAGGATCGTCCAACGGCCCGTCCCCCCAATTTGTGTGGCATGAAAGCTGTCGCCGTTGCGCCAAAAACCCTTTCTAAATGCAGCGCACATTGGAAATCGTCGGGTATTCCTGGTGCGGACCGTGGACCCTTAGTAAATGAGCCCCATTGTCTTCTGCTGCATTGAATTTGGAAGATTTGGTTGACCACTATGGGGCACATTTACTAAGGGTCCGTGGAATGCATTTCCGTTGGGTTTCCCGACTATTTCCGATTTGCGCCGCATTTAACAAGGGCTTTTGGTGCATGCGATCATATTTTGGCGCAATCTGACTTTGGCATGGCCTTCCGACAACCCGACTGATTTGGACTAAGCGCGGGATTTAAAATTCAAATTGTGTCGCAAGACAATGCACTTACATGCACCGGGAAGAAGAAGCTGAACTCCGGGGACCTGAGCGGGGAGGCGACACGTGCAGGATATTCGGCGCACGATCTTAGTGAATCGCGCCGGACTTCATCCTCGTCGGACAACGCACCTCGGGGATCGCGACAGGACCGGGTGAGTAAATGTGCACCTATATGTGTATGGCCAGTTTAATGATTTACTTAATTTATTTAATTATTATTTTCATTTTATCAACTGGAGAAGAAGGGACATCACATCATACACTGTCGCTGCTTCTTTAAATCTTTGCAGTGTTGTTACATCAGCAAAATCCTAACCAAAGTATTTATATGACATTTATTCAATGCCAAGAAGAAGACCGTCAGCCCTGATCGTGCAAATGTTCTCTCTCTCTCCGTTTACTGTCAAGTGGATAAAATGATTCTCTGATTAACTTTTATTATCCCATAGAATATCATACAGCCAATTTTTTTTGGGGTCCATACAGAATCTTAGGTAATATTGAAGATTTTTAATCGAGGATTAACAAAAAAAAAAGTCATTTTGGATGTTGTGTGTAAAAAAAGGATCATTAAACCTTTAATCATTTTTCATTCATTTACTTTTCGATATTTATTAAACTGAGAAGTGATGATTTTAATTCACTAAACTGCAGAGGAAATATTACATTGACCCTTCATTTATGGTAAGAAAGGAAGCAATTAGGAGGCAGTCTTCTTCTTTTTCAGGCCAGCAGGTAATCAGAATATAACCTTGCTGTGGAACATCATCTGCTCTATAAAAGCGCCGGCTTTAGGTAATTACTGTCCGTTTTCAATATACATTAAGCATGTGAAGATCTGAACATCACATCTACAATATATGAGCTAATTGAAAATAACATCCAAAAGTGATGGGTTTGGTCCCCCCCCCCCCCTTTAATCCTTTAACAGTCTCCACTGTTCTAAATTTATGGTAGATTGTCAAACAGAACCAAATGCCATCACATCGATTTGTCCACAAGGGCTGAGGCAGAATATAAGAATCATGGGACCCCATAGCAAAAATCGTTTGGGTACCTTACCTAATAAATCTATATACAGTGCCAACTGTAGTGAATTTATATGCAGTGCCCTATATTGAATTTAAAGGGAACCTGTCAGCAGAAATTGAACTAATAATCTGCTACCAGTATGTTGCCAAACAGCTGAACACCTTCCAGATCATGTTTCTTTCATGACCCAGTTTGGAGGCATCATCCAGGAAATCAACTTTGAAGTGAGATGTAAATTGGTTGTATAAAGTCAAGGAGGAGGAGATTTAAACACTGAAGTCAAGCTCTCTCTTCCTCAGAAAACCTCCTTCACTGTAATTGATGGTCCTACATCCAGAGACATCACCAGCCAGATCTCCTGAAGTCCGATGCACCATGTCAATCACAGAGGAGGAGGCGTTCAGAGTTGACTTCAGTGTTAAAATCTCCACCTCCTTGACTTTATACGCCCAATTTACATATCACTTCAAAGTTGATTTTCTGGGTGATGACACCACACTGGGTCATGGAAGAAACAATAACTAGAAGGTGTGAGGCTGTTTGACAATATACTGGTAGTGGTTTATAAGATCAATTGCTGATGACAGGTTCCCTTTAAAAACAGAATCCATGTATCAGGTCCCCTCATGAATTTATATATCCCCCAATCTCTACCCTGACTGCTGTGGAAGGATGCAGGTGTCTGGATAACAACATTGCATGTGTTATGGCACTTCTTAAAGGAAATTTACCACCAAGATAAAGAATTGTAAACCAACCACACTGACATACTGGTGAGTGACCCCTCTGGTAGGTTATACTTTGCTTTTAGCTTCTCATGACCCTGTTTTTACAATAAAAAGGTTTTCATGGATTATGCAAAGAGCCTCAGGGGCTCCAGACTCTATAGATGTCAATGGAGCTTGGAGCCCCAAAGTCTCATCTGCATAATTTTAAAGCCTCTTTTTCTTAAAAACAAAGGCATAATAAGCTACAAGAAGAGCAGACCCTGCCAGAGGGGGCGCACGCCATTATGTCAGTGTGCTCGGTTTACAATCCTTCATCCTGGTGGTAGATTTCCTTTAAAGCAAGTATGGACCTGCCAAAAGGTTTATATGTTTGGGACCCCATATTTGTTGTGTAGGCTGTGTCCATTGTGGACATGTCACTAGCTGGCAGGACAATTTTCATGAATTTAAAAGGCATAAATGAAACCTAAATGGTAAAAAAAATTAAATTATAGCTCCATCCCCATATGGAAGACCTCCACACAATTTTTTCAAAATTCATGTTTGTGGCAAACATTTCCCCTCAATCAACATTTCATATACAAAATTATTTATGCATGCCACTTGTACAGACACAGCACATCTTTACAAAATCGGCTAAATCAAGAAAACAAAAATATCTGCAATATACATTCTGATTAGTCCATTTAGTCCCTCTCTTTATAAAATTTTGCACATGCTCCCACCAAAACCCAAAATCATTGTACTTAACATATTTGTTATGGTACATCTGTATCTGGCAGTAGGACGGTATAGCTTTTCATTTAACAGCAATATAGGGTTATACTTCTCTACTATGTTACACTATGGGGCTCATTACTCACCCGTTCAGAGGAGTTCACAGACATTGTCCGACCGGAATGCACTCTGCCGCGATTCACTAAGATCATGCGTCTGATATCCTGCACGTGTCTCTTCCCCGCTCAGGTCCGCCGGAGTTCTTCTTGCATGTGAGTGCATGGCTTACGACACAATTTGAAAGTTAAATCCCGCGCTCAGTCCGAATCCGTCGGATCGTCCGACAGCCCGCCCCCGATTTGTATTGCATGGAAGCCGGCGCAGCTGCGATAATAAACAATTGCGTGCGACGCAATCCCAGCGCAGACGAATGTTAAATACCTGTCAAAGCCGTGCAATCCCGAAAATGGTCCAACGAAAGTGCAATCCACGACCCTTAGTAAATAAGCCCCTATGTCTTAATATATAAGCTGTATTATTAATTTATAGGCTTATCTGATGATGATTAGAAATTGTCTTTGTTCTCTATGGTAATATGTACCTTATAGCGAATTTGTCACTAGCATTGTCATTTTTAGCTGGTGACGGGTGCCCCTTCCACCCCTTCAAGACTCATTACATAGGGCGGCACAGTGGCTGAGTGAGTAGCACTTCTGCCTTGCAGCGCTGGGGTCCTGGGTTCGATTCCCACCCAGGTCAACATCTGCAAAAAGTTTGTATTTTCTCTCCGTGTTTGCGTGGGTTTTCTCCGGGTACTCCGGTTTCCACCCACACTCCAAAACATACTGTTAGGTTGATTAGACTGTGAGCCCCATTGGGGACAGGTACTGATTTGGCAGCTTTGTGCAGCGCTGCGTAATCTGTGTGTGCTATATAAATAAAGAATTATTATTATTACACACTGCTGGCAGGGTAATGTGAATTAAACTTATGTAAAGCACTGAAATGATTCGGAATGCTGATGAAGGCATTTTTAAAATCAAAATAGCATACACTATTGGAACTATTCATGTGTGCGGTTTTCTCTTCGGCACTGTCACTTCTGCACAATTGTCGTTCAGTACATAATTACGACTATAAATGGCTCCTTAAAACTTTCGACATGGGATCTTGTAAACTTTGGACTTCTGAGAGTCATAAAAAGACTCATCAACCTTTGGGGAGGAGTACAAAATGGGTACAAAATAGGAGCCACATTTCAGAAAATTTGGGAGAGCTGAGTCCCGTACACAATTTGCTTTGTATTTTACTTTACGTATGATATTTCACCTGTTATAATATTGTATCTATCCTTTCATGCTGTGAACCATTTATTGAAACAATCGCCAGCTATTTAGGAGGACTGGAACACTTATCGACACTAGTTGCGGCTTGTATGTGCAAATATTGTCATGGGAATGATAATAGGATCTCTAGGTGGAGGGATTCACATTGCACATAGAACAACAAACAACACGGGTAAGTACAAACATGGGAACTTATCGCACTGGTTCTGCTACAGACTTACAACAACTCCATCTCTACATGATTTCGGAAAACAAAGATGACTTAATAAAATATAAAGAGAGGTTGTGTTCCAGGGTGAAATATGACAAGATCTAGCAGGTTGTGGCAGAGTGATGTCTAATACATAACCTGCACACTCCCCACAACTGCTGTGTAGGCGGATCAATAGAAAAACAATTCATTTCACCAAACCGGATAATTGATCACTAGTGTAATATATGTAATACATTCAATTGGGAGTAAAATATGAGGTTTGTCCTGGTTGGATAATTATAGGCTACAAACAACATAATAAAAAAAAAACATCAATATTAATATCTTCTTAAAAAAAGGAAAAAAAACTTCTGGTTTTCGCTTCTGGTAGCCTGGAGTTTGGAAGCAGTTTTTTTTCCTGGAAGGAATGCATACTCCATTCCTCTGGCGTCCAGTGATACCTTTCCATTGGTTCTGTGATTCCCTGTGCCCATGCATATGGCATAATAACATTGCAGAAGTTACTTCCATCATAAAGCTACAATGCCAGTATTTGGGCACAAGATGGCTTATCCATGGAATGGCTGCAGAGGTCACCTGTCATAGGTTTTGGCTATTTTTAGGAGTTTAAAAAGTTAAAAAGGAAAAACCACTTTAAAAGAGTAACTATACTCTACACAAAATTTCATAAATAAAAAGCACACACAAAAATAGTAACCTTTATAATATACTTTATTAAAGGGAACCTGTCACCAGGGACCTAATTTTTCACTAAAGACAGATTGTAAAAGCCCATGACACCTGCAGTGCAAATCTGCCTCTCTGCCTTTTCTAAGCATTTGCATTACAATATAATTGTGTGTTATAACTTACTCTTGCACCCTGACAAAATCCTGGGGTAGTCACAGGGGCTGGGCTTTGGTTTGGATGCATTTCAAAAAATGTGACTTGTCTGAGCTGCAGGTTGCCTCCATCTTTGTGCTCCTGTACAGCTTGTCCCTCCCCCACTGATGTCAGGCTGACCAGGCTGTGACCTCTCAGAAGGAGCAGGAGGAGGAGCTGTACAGGAGCACAAAGGTGGGGGCTAAGATCTGAGGAGGGAGTAACACAGACAAGGCCAAAGTCCAGCCCCTGGGACTACCCCAGGATTTTGTCAAGGTACAATGTAAGTTATAATACACAATTATATAGTAATGTAAATGCTTAGAAAAGGCAGAGCGGCAGATTTGTACCGCAGGTGTCATGGGCTTTTACAATCTGTCAGGTTCTGTCTGTCTGTCTGGTGACAGGTTCCATTTAAAGAAATATGTTCCCGTGTCCTTCTTTTTCCTCTGCCTTTTTTCTTGCTTTTAGCAGTCTGAATAAATCAGTATTCTGCCCTGTACAACACTAACAGCTGAGATAAAGGAACCTGGTAAAGTATCTAATGACTGTTCCTGAATCATCAAGTGAAATCTTCTCTAGGTATCAAAAGAGTTAATCATTAGCCTCCTTTTCTGTATGAAGTGGATGGAGCTTGGAAGGCTTTCAGATACTGCATGCACAACCCTAAATCAGCGGTGGCGAACCTAAGGCACGGGTGCCAGAGGTGGCACTCAGAGCCCTTTCTGTGGGCACCCAGGCCTTCACCCCAGCACATAGGTTGCCAGATACGACTCAAGGCTTTCTCCTGTGATCCAAGACAGTCGAGGACATGCCATGCTCAGCGCTATTTTAAAGCGACATCCTTGGCTGCCAGGACAACAGGAGGAGCGAGACGGTGCGGACAGAGATGGATTATCCTTGAAGCTCCTCCTCTGGGTCTCCTGATTCTTCCTCTTCAGGGGACCCTGGAGGGAAGCTACAATCCAAATTTCTCCATCATCTTTCTATTGTATAGGTGAACTCAGGAGGCCAATATGATTAAAACCTGTGATACATGGGGATCAATAAGTTACTGCTTAAATTGTCATGTTGGCACTTTGCGACATATAAGTTGGTTTTGGTTGTAGTTTGCGCACTCTGGGCCAGATCACAGCTCAGCTTTCATTTGACCAGTGCTCATGAATATTTTAAAGAGGAGCTGTGATTGGTTGCTGCCATCACTGCCCTAAATCTTCACAACATACCCTTTATTGCTTTTATTTGGAAACATCTGTCTTTTTTCTTAATTACAGTATGCATATATTAAGATGTTTTTATTGCTGAATCCCGTTGGAGACCGAGAGGGTTTTTTTTTTAGGGACATTGGGATACATTTACTGATACTGTGTAAAGTTACATGGCGAAAATTAACCTCTGACAAATTCTGTGTCAAAATCTTTCCAATGCAGATCTTGACTGATTTCTTAATATTCTTGGCAGTATCAGTAGCATACAGATAGAAATAAAGTATAAAACCGAATTGACACGTCAATGAGAATTATATGTTTCAGCTTTGCCCCTGATCACCGATCACTGATACATTTTGTTACGCTGCCTTGTATTGATCTCTATGTATCTAGTATGGCAAGAGATGTGTTTATGTATAAGATATCATGCAAACAATGCACGCTAATACCCCTGAGGCAGGAGTTCTTAGATTATGTCCATACTTGCAGGTGTTATTGTTATTGTTATACCATTCATTAGTTGTTTATTAAAGTTTTGTAACTCTCAGGTTATCTGGGACTTTGTTTCTTCCCCAGATTTGTTGCTTTATACGTGTTAGGTGAGAATGTTAATCTATTTGATACCCAGCAGCTATTATCATAGGCAATGCCAGCGCAATTCCCTCAACCTGTCTGTAGAGGGCGCTGTTTCCCTGGCAATACACAATGGTGGAATTAGCCATAAACAACATTACAGCACTGAAGACAAAATATTGCAAGAAGTGGGTTTATGCTAGGCTTAAGTTCAATGCGTGGGAGAAGCAGCTTGGATATAAATGCTAATTATAACCCATTCCTGCTATAAAGAATCCCACTCTTTCACTCTTGCATTTGTGGACAAACTATTATCAGATGCCTTTAACCTTTGCCATTGGGGACTCTGTGTATTATTGTTTGGTTTAATATTTCAGATGTGTGTATAATAATAATTCTTTATTTATATAGCGCACACAGATTCCGCAGCGCTGCACAATGCATGACAAATTGGTCCCTGTCCCCATGGGGCTCACAATCTAAACAGCCTAATAGTATGTTTTGGAGTGTGGGAGGAAACCGGAGTACCCAGAGGAAACCCACGCAAACACGGAGAGAACATACAAACTCTTTGCAGATGTTGACCTGGGTGGAACTAGCACCCAGGACTCCAGCGCTGCAAGGCAGAAGTGCTACTCACTCAGCCACCGTGCCGCCATATATATTACTAATTGATCAAATTAACTGGTAAAAACAAAATGTTGAAATACATGGCAATTTTATTAGAATGGAGATATATGTATAAGACAGCAAACATTACATGCTAATGAAAACTGTAATATTCAGGCTAAAAATTTTTTAGAGAGGTCCTCTTTCAATTGACTTATATATTCCTGCATCCACAAAAATCATTCAAATTCCAATGATCCCAAACATTCTAAAACAAGATCACTCAGATTTGACATTGAAATACGTTCTGTGTTTTCAAGGTTTACCTAGGACTTTTAATAGTTTAAGCCAGAGGTAATACTGATTGCATAAAGAATACAAGAAATTTAGAATATAATAGAAAAACACTTTATAAACCTGCATAAAAACTTAGTTATTTCTGCAAAAATGACAACCAGAAATGTTCAGCTCCTATTGAAATTACCCTAATTTTTCATCCTATTCAAATAATAGGGATAAGTGTCTATTTAGTCACAAGGGATCTAACTACCGGTACATCAAATGATCATTAGAATAGGGGACTGCAATTGCCCCCCAAATACTCCATATGAATGGAGTGCTGGGACATGTGAATCTGGGCACCATTCACCTTCATTGGGCTGTGGGAGCTGTCCCATAGAAGTAACTGGAGCACAGGTCATTCATATGGACCGATATGGGTCCTGGTTCTTTTCATCTTTTATGGTCCCAGAGGTCAGACCTCAATAATCAAACACCTATTCCCTATCCTGAAGACAGGAGAAATACATGTTCATAAGCTCTTTCAATTCTTTATTGCACAGTTTCTTTGTAGAATTTAGAGTGACATAAAAGTTGCTAATTTTTGAACAACCCATTTGAATGTTTTTCCTACTCCAGCAGTGGAGTGGAGTTTTTTTGCATAGTTTTTTTATTTGAACTACAGGCAGTCCCCAGGTTCTGCAGGTTTGTTCTTAAGTTGCATTTGTATGTAAGTCGGAACTGGTATATTCTATAATTGTAACTTCAGCCAAACTTTTTTGGTCTCTGTGATAATTGTGTTTTAAAAATGTTTGGTTGTCATAAGAACCAGGATTAACAATAAATCTTAATTACAGACGCCTGTGATAACTGTTACAGCTGATTATTGTAGTCTAGGACTAAAGTACAGTAAATTACCAACATCCAGAGGCCTGTGTGTAACTAGGGATCGTCTGTAAGCTGCCTGTATTAATCAAAAATTAGCAACTTTTTTTTTTAAACTTTAACTTTTGGGTTCCATATATTAATCAGGCACAACACTGGAAGACTTGGTTGCTGCACACTTCGAAGAGAGGGTGAAAAATGTACAATTTTTTCAACAAATCTACCAATACGACTTAAAAAGTTACATAATAACGTGCAAAAAATTTTTTTAAAAGACGTGATACAACAGGATTAAATGAATCTGAATGGAACATTGATGGAAACTGATATTATGAAACATCAACTTAATTATTTATGGATGGAATGAATTACAAAAATGATGCAAAAGATGCAAAAAGTAAAAAAAAATAGTCTTTGACATTATTTATATAACTAGTATTTGTAAACAGGAGTTACAATCTGCAATGATTTCACACACATTTCAACATAGTAGCAACACAAATGATCATTCTGTAACATAATACCCCTACATCCGGGCATGTTACACCCATACACACTGGATCAAATATTTTGCAGAAATTTGCTGAATGACCGTGGTCTGGGAGTTCTGGGAGTTCTGGGATAAGGACATGCAGATGTATGAGTCTCACTTCCTGTACTCGCTCCATGTTATAACATGCCCACAGAGGATGTGCCACACTGAGTGGGCTCCGGAAAGAAAAACTGAGTGGGAGCAAGTGCCGGTGTCCATAATAATTATAGAGAAATTACCTGGCCCCAGCCTAGGGAGATATTGGTTCAGTAGTATTACACTTATACATTAAACTAATGTTTACACATTTTATTTTTTTTTACCTAGAATTAAAGTAAATAAAACTCCACTAACCCGCAAAACCCCTAGCAGTACCATCTGGATCAGTTTCCTAGTACAGGCAGTCCCCGGGTTACATACAAGATAGGTTCTGTAGGTTTGTTCTTAAGTTGAGTTTGTATGTAAGTCGGAACTGTATACTATATTATTGTAACCCCAGTCAAAATTTTGTTTTGGTCTCTGTGACAATTGGATTTTAAAAATGTTGGGTTGTCATAAGAACCAGGATTAACACTAAAGCTTCATTACAGACACCTGTGATAACTGTTATAGTTCTTTATTGTAGCCTAGAACTAAAGCACAGCAAATTACTAAAATCCAGAGGTCCGTTTGTAACTAGGGGTCGTATGTAAGTCAGGTGTTCTTAAGTAGGGGACCGCCTGTATCTGAATGGTGTCTCTACAGGTAGCCCCAGGGTTACGCACAATATAGGTTCTTTTGGGTTTGTTTTTAACTTGAATTTGTATGTAAGTCGGAACTGGTGTAGTTCCAGCCAGCCAGTGACAATTGGATTTTTAGTATTTTTTCTTTCATGGGAACAAGGATTATCAATAAGACTTCATGACAGACACCTTACAGCTGTCACCAGAGGTCACAATAGGTAGAGAGGTCTGAGCGTCCTTTAGGCAAGGATTGCCTGCATCGCTCTAAGGCTACATGCACACTGCCGTTGCCCGCCCACCCGTACCGTAGCACGGCGGGCACACGGCAGTGCGCGGGGAGAGGAGGAGGAGGTGAGCGCTGCTCACCCCCGCCCCTCTCCATAGGAACATATGGCCCACGGCGCCGTACTACGGAGAAAGATAGGACATGTTTCCCGGGCTACGGAGCGGTATGGTGCCGCACGTGCCGTACGATGCTGTGAGCCCATAGAAGTGTATGGGGGACGTATATCGTCCGTATATACACCCCCCATACATGTGTGTGAATGCAGCCTAAAAATGACATTTAAACCTCCCCTCTCATCCCTCAGATAAAGGCAAGGAGGCAAGAAAACCCAAACATACCATGAAGCTTGCCCGCCTTCTCACAAACGTTTGCACTCCCATCCCGCTCCCCTGGCTCCGACATCCCTAGTGCTCATCCACGGCATGCACATGCACGCTGGAGCACCACCTTTTAGCTGATAGTTGCTCCCTCGCTGCACTGAAGGGGTACATAGACTTTAGTGATATCGGAGCTATGGGTGTATGTTCGGTCTTCCCTGCCTCCTTGACTTCATCTTAGGGATAAAAGAGAACTATAAAAAGTAAAAAAGCACTTAAATTTTAGAAAAATATAAAACTCATACTTTATTAGACCATCATAATAACAGAAAGATGTACATCCACAAATAAAAAATATTAGATCTACGCACTTTGAGCCGTTAGTCCTTTTCTTAATCATAATTGGATTGGATCGTGATTAAGAGCCAGACTAACGGGTTGAAACGCGTAGATCTAATACTTTTTTATTTATGGATGTACATCTTTCTGTTTATAAGATGGTCTAACAAAGTACAGGCGGTCCCCTACTTAAGAACACTCGACTTACAGACGACCCCTAGTTACAAACGGACCTCTGGATGTTGGTAATTTACTGTAGATTAGCCTTAGGCTACAATGATCAGCTGTAACAGTTATCACAGGTGTCTGTGATGAAGATTTATTGCTACTCCTGATTCTTATGACAACCCAACGTTTTTAAAATCCAATTGTCACAGAGGCCAAAAAAGTTCTGTCTGGGATTACAATTATAAAATATACAGTTTCGACTTACATACAAATTCAACTTAAGAACAAACCTACAGAACTGACCCTGTATGTAACCCGGGGACTGCCTGTATCAGTTTTATATTTTTCTGAAATTTAAGTGATGGAGATCTTTCTTTTTTTGACTTTTGTTCAAAGCCGAAGCCGACACGGATCCTCCTCCTCTCCTGGCACTCCATAGTGGACAATGGATACACATATAGTGGTGAGCTGACTACCTTTTTGTTTTTGCTTTAACAATGATTAAAAGTATCAGAATCAGAATATTTTACTCATTAGCTTTTACTTCCTCACATTCTTTTGGTTACACATGTGGTGTACCCAAAAATGATCTTATTTCTTGGGGGGATGGATGCGTAGGCTCCAAACATACAGCAAATATCTGTGAAAAGCCTGAGCTTTTTTGGCCAAGTAAGAAAAACATACACTTCATTTATGTTGTGCATATCCCACCTGCTCTGCTTTCCCTGTGGTTTACACATACAAGTAATTAAAGAAGACCCAGTAATTTACAACTCTTTGTATTCTTTAATAGGGGTCAGTCCACTGATTCGGGAGCCATCACCATTCCCAAACAATCAGTGCTGTTACTAAGTCTCTCTACTGTCTTCATGGTAGTCATGGGCAACAGCGGACAGCTAGGCACCACCTACCTGACAGTAGAGAGGCTTATTATCAAGTAGTTGTATAATTCCTATAGACCAGTGGTGGCGAACCTATGGCACGGGTGCCAGGGGTGGCACTCAGAGCCCTTTCTGTGGGCACCCAGGCCATCACCCACCACACCAGACAGGACTCAAAGAATCTTCCTGCAGTTCCAAGCAACTTAAAAGATGCTGCTTTCAGTCATATATTAAAGTGATACTTACTTCGCTACTTGGGACTGTAGTAAGAGGGAGAATGAGTAGACAGGACCTTTCTCTGTCCCCATGATTCTCTGTGTACAGAGGGACACTGGAAAGAAGCTAAAGTGATGCAAATTTTCCATCTTGTCCTCAGGAGGCAAATATAATCATAAAAGTTATTGGCAACATCAGAGTTGATGTTAATTAGAGACATAACTGGGGATGTATTGGAATGCATACCTGAAACACACTGCTTTTTGTGTACCATAATGGGAAAGTCTAAACAAATCAGCCACAATATCAGGAGAAAATTTTGGGCTTGGACAAGTCTGGTTCATCCTTGGTTGCAATTTACAGAAACCTGAGGGTGCCTCATTCTTTTGTACAAACAATTATACGCAAGCACATACAAGATGGGAATGTCTAGACATCATACCACACAGAAAGGACATCTGTTCTGTGACCCATAAATGAACGGGCTATGGTCCAAAGTGTGCATAGGCTGTGAGCTATTATCTCTGTGTGAGTGAAGGAGCAGGAGGAGGAGCTGTACAGGAGCACAAAGGTGGGGGCTGAGAACTGAGTGAGTAGCACAGACAAGTCCCCTTTTTTCTTTTGCAAATGCATCCGAACGAAAACAAACTATAGGACTTACCACAGGACTCTAGCAGGGTGTACGGTAAGTTAAAACAAACAATTATATTGTGATGCAAATGCTTAGAAAATGCAGAAAGACATATTTGCACTGCAGCTGTGATGGGCTCATGCAACCTGCCTTTAGTGTAAATGTTTAAGTTTTTTCTGAAAACTTTTAAACCAGTTATTGCCCATATTCTACTATTTGTCTCTGTGAGGTCTCCAGAACTGACACATTTTAGTCATTTATTCTTGTCTAATAGATGGAAAAGAAAATGTTTTCCTTAAACCAATAATCTATCCCAATCTTTAAAGCAGAAAATTTTGCATGTGAGTCACCGATTGAAATGCAGTACAATAATAATCAGGTGACATGGCTGCTGCGGAGCATGTATGAGCGATGCTGTGTTCCTCCTTATATGTGGATATTTTTGTACAAGATATTTAAAGTTACTTCATTTCAATATGACTAATGTGTGTATGATAATGAAATATACAAGCCATCCCACACATCATGCCATGCGCTGATACTCCAGCATTGCTTGTTTATAGCAACGGATATGGAAATTTGGAGATTTTGTTTCACCTTTGTAGTATAAAGGAAACATAGTGGGGCAGATTTACTTACCCGGTCCAGTCGGGTCCAGCGGCACGTTGTCCGACGAGGATTCGGGGCTGCCGGGATTCACTAAGGTCGTGCGCCCGATATCCAGCAAATGACACTGCTGGGCCGTGGTCCGCAGGAGTTCACCTGCTGATCTTGCGACACAAATCCTTTTTTAAATTCTGCGGTTTGTCCGAATCCGTCGCATTTCACGCCCCACGATTTCTGTCGCTTGAAAGCTGGCGCAGATGCGCCACAATCCGATCGTGTGGACCAAAAACCCGGGGGAATTCGGCACAAAACAGAAATATTCAGGAAACCCGAAGAAATTGCAGCGTTCGGACCCTTAGTAAATGAGCCCCATTGTGTGCTTTATGCTGCCTATTCATAGACTTATCTTATGGAAATTGGTATATGCAGGAATATCATGTCGTATAGTCTACCTAACAATGTCATTTTTGTTAAAGGGATTGTACAGAATTGATAGAGCATCTTGTCGATTAGATTGTGAGCCCCATTGGGGACAGGGACTGATATGGCAAGCTCTGTGTAGCCCTGTGTAATCTGTGTGCGCTATATAATAAAGAAATTATTATTATCCCATTTTCTTCCTAAAACAGCACCACACCTGTCCATAGGCTGTATGTGATATTGCAACTAATAGATACGATGGAAATTCCTTTGTGGGGCTGGGGTGCAGAATATCATGCAGATTAGGAATTTAACTGATGTGATTTATGGAGTTCTGTACAGGGTATGGCTAAGGCAAGGGGATCAAAAGACATACACTGAGGAAGAACAATATACACTTTCTAGGTGCAATCAGTGGCCATATATATATATATATATATATATATATATATATATATATATTATACCAGGGATAACAATGACCCTGGACCTTGCATAGTAATAGAGCATATGATCTCCACTTTGGTGATTAGGCACTGGGATTCTCAAGTAATGTAACACAGGACCCCCCTAGTCCTAGTTATGTAGCATAGGACTCCCTCTCTAGTTATGTAGCACAGGACCCCTCCCTTATTATGTAGCATAGGACTCCCTCTCTAGTTATGTAGCACAGGACCCCCCTAGTTATGTAGCATAGGACTCCCTCTCTAGTTATGTAGCACATGACACTCCTAGTAATATAGCACCGAATTCCCTAGTTATGTAGTTCAGGACAGCCTAGCAATATAGCACAGGACCACCTAGTTATTTAGTTCAGGACCACTCTATGGTCCAGGGCACCACTAGTCCTATAGGACAGGACCCTCTATTTATGAAGCACAGTAAAACAAAAACGAAAAAATACTTACCTTCTCATGCTCCCTGCAACTTCTCCTCTTGCCCCAATGCTTCTCCCACATGATGTCGGCAGTGTTATGATACTGTGTCCTCCCTATGGCACAGGCGCCGACGCCGTGATCACTTAGTCGATGGCACCACCCGAGTCAGACAGAGGGTGTGGGCAGCGGTAACATTGTTCTGCCTGTGTCCTAAAGGAGCAGAATCCAGTAATCAGCAGTATAAGCTTCTTAAAGACACACATACTATTGATTACTAATGAGAGCCAGGATGGCGCCCCCCCAGGTTAGGTGGCAGGATGTTGACCTAGGCAATTGCTCATCCGGGCAATGATGTTAAGGTTCTTGCAAAAACATTACAGCATCTGTATGGGCCAAAAGGCTGTATGTATAATGTATTCTAAGTAGGAGGAAGGGGGTGTAAAACTTACCATTGCCCCTCCAAAAGAGGCTGGAAAGGTTTCACTTTACTATAGGAGTAAACCAGAAAATATAAATGACATATACAGTAGAAATCTGGGAGCTTTCCAAATTTTGCATTGGGACCCAGGAGCTTTAAGTTACCTATTCATACATATTAAAGATACAGAAGGAGGTTTTGAAATTCTGAAGCCTTTTTTCTTTTAATGTCCCCTCCGCTGACGCTCCATAGTTCAGAGCGGCTGTATGTGTCCAACTTCCTTTCTTTGGTTTATACTTCTAAATAAACTAGTCAAAGCGACATTTACAAAATTATTAGTCACATCCGCATGCTCACAGCAGACTTAAATGTCATGAATCTTTCTTGTCTATTCTTAAAATGACAATAAACATTGTTTGGCGACAGTGCAGTACAAATAATTTCTCTGTGTTGCTTGGAGTCACAGAAAGGCTTGATTCCAAGAAAACGGCATTTCCATCTGATTACTAATCCTTTGTATAGGAGTGAAATGTGCACAATTTATGATATTGTTTCCATCACTGTGCTCCGTGCATTAAAAGGAAAGAGTTCACACTTTATTAAGAAGCTTAATCATTAGAGATGAGTGGACTTGATGTCCACATCCAGGTTCGGGATCCCCCCCCCAGGCCCATCATAACCAATGATTCAGTGCAAGGGGCGTATTTTGCTGGATGGTCTGTCCGGACTCCAAACAGACACTGGGGGGGATTTACTAATTCTGGCACAAGCACGACTGTCGGCATCGGAGCTCAGTCTCCGGAAAGCACAGCCCGATGTATTAAAGTGGCGCACGGCTGTAAGTAAATAATGGGTAGACGGTAATAATCAGTTGTGCGCCATAAAGATGCCGACATCAATGAGATGTGCGCCAAAATCTAACATGGACTGCGCCTTAATTTTGCTCTCCGACCTATTTTTTCCTGGTCTATTGTGCGCCAAAAATTGCGCCTAAAAATGTGGACAAAATACACATAAATGTGACGGATAATGTGGAAAAGTTAGGCCACGCCCACTTACGCCAAAAAAAGACGGAGGAGTCGGGATAGTCGGAAACATCTGTTCTTTCCGGCACAAACTCATTATAAATGATCCGCAACAATTCTGCACCAAAAACCCCAGCGAAAGATCCCGGCATGTTTTAGGCGCAGATACAATAATACATGTCACCCATTATGTCAGGGTCGCACGGCCGAACCCCAACCGCAGACATCAAGTCTGCTCCTCTCTATTTTTTCCAATATGAATTTATTTCAAGGGCATCTACCACCAGGATGAAGGACTGTATGCAAATGAGCCTGAGGAACTCCAGGCTCCATTAATACCTATGGAGCCTGGAGCCCCTCAGGATCATTTGCATACAGTCCTTCATACTGGTGGTAGATGCCCTTTAAATAGGTTTATTCTGGTTTGCATGTCTCCCAGTTCTTGTAGTGGTGCCTTATATCAAGTTTTATTGCTATCAATAGAATAGGGGATAACAATTTGATTTGTATTGGGGTGACCACTGGGTCCCCCACCAATCATGAGAACGGTGGTCTCATTATCACTAAATGATGGCGCTGCAGGTTGACTAAAGGAGTTTGAGAAATTGCTCAGAGTTAGCCAAGTAATAACCGAGAATGCTGGAAAGAACTGATCGCTGTGCTGGTCAATTTCTGACACTTCCATGGTATTGAAAGGAACCACAGGACACATGATAGATCTGAAGATGTTTCAGTTAGAGAGAATGGGACCCCCGTTTTTTCAGTGATTGGGTGTTCCAGCAGTCATGTGGATAGGGGAATATGTGGAATATAATAAATAAAACAATTTTGGAGATCAGCTTTTAGGATAGAAATCTCCATCTTCTAAACAGTCATGCACAGAAGAATATGACTGGTACAGGGAATGTTGTCACTAACAAGATGACTGTGCAGCCTCCACAACCTCCAGGACTGACTTTTTTCACTCAGATGTAGGGGGTAAACCTTCTGCTGTGTTTAATGCAGACTTGAAGCCAGTGCCTCCTGCTAGTATGATAGCATGTAACAGGGAATTCTCAATTTCACACAATACATTAAGTCACATAATAACTCAAATCTATCATTTGCAGCTTTTTATGTGACTCTTGAAACAACTGATTACTCATCTATCCCCTAAGACTCTGCAAGTCTGGAAGTCTAGGGCTTTGTAGGATTTGCAATAAAGTGGATGAAGAGCAGTTTTTACCATGTGCCTGTGATTAAAGTGTGACCAGTGGTTTCAGATCTGCAAAAGTGGATGCACAAGTCCAGTACAAAGGGGTGCTCAAGTGTCCGGCCCTGCAAAAAAGGGTGCTCAATGGTCCAGTCCTGCAAAAGGGAGTGCAGAAGGGTCCAATCCTGAAGAAGGGAGTGCAGAAGGGCCCTGAAGAAGGAAGTGCCCAAGGGTCCAGTGCTGCAAAATGGGTGCTCAATGGTTCAGTCCTGTAGAAGGGAGTGCACAAGGGTCCAGTCCTGAACAAAGGAGTGCACAAGGTCCAGTCCTGAAGATGGGCGTATACATGGGTCCAGTCCGGTATAAGGGAGTGCAGAAGGGTCCAGTCCTGAAGAAGGGAGTGCAGAAGGGCCCAGTCCTGAAGAAGGGAGTGCAGAAGGGTCCAGTCCTGAAGAAGGGAGTGTACAAGGGTCCAATCCTGAAGAATGGAGTGGACAAGGGTCCAGTCCTGCAAAATGAGTGCTCAATGGTCGAATCCTGCAGACGGAAGTGCACAAGGGTCCAGTCCTGAAGAAAGGAGTGCACAAGGTCAAGTCCTGAAGATGGCATATGCATGGGTCCAGTCCTGAAGAAAGGAGTGCACAAGGGTCTAGTCCTGAAGAAAGGAGTGCACAAGGGTCTAGTCCTGAAGAAAGGAGTGCACAAGGCTCCAGTCCTGAGGAAGAGAGTGCACAAGTGTCCAGTCCTGCAGAAGGGGCTACACAAGGGTATAGTTTGGAAGCAGTGGATGCTGCTGGACTTGACCGTCAACATAAGAGACTGCTACCTCTTATGGCTGTAAGTTAAAGTATTTATGCAAATTCAATTTAAAAAAACACTGCAAATATTCTAAAGAAAATATTTCTCCAAGCCCTCAGAGATCCAGCACAGCCTGTCATAGATGTGCCAAAGACTGTGGTAGCGCAGGATGGAGAGCAGTAGTGTTTGTTTTATTATAACATTTGCAGTTTTTTGTTCTTTTAATTAATTTGCAGTCACCAATAAAGGAGACTTACTGCATTGGTTTTGTGCAGTTAACTTCCCGTAGTTTGTACTTAGTAGTGGCTGCAAAAAGACAGAACTCACGGATCACTTAACTTTATGACGATGAGTAGGATTTGAACCTCCATCTTCAAGCAAATGGAATGTAATTGAGAATTTGGGGTAAAAATGCAGCTTTTCTTTCTTATATGAAGCAGTAAATTTAGATATTCAACTAAAATTTAAGAAACCTCACAATGACATTGAGTAACAGCGGAAGTAAAAGTAACAAAATTGCAATGGCTCAATGTAATGATTTCATCCCATAGACATATTTAGAAGTAAAACAACTATTTTCCACTTCTCATCATTGGGAACTAGAGAAGCCGCATCATCACAATATAAGGATGTTTTGGTGACAATGTCCCTCCAGAAGTAATCTGCTGTATTTCATCATGACTTGTAGGGAAAAAAAAACAGAAGTCATTCCTAATTTACTACTGTGACTTCTAGAAGTTTACAAAATGTTCGAAATGGAAGAAGCTAACCTTGAAGTGACCCAAATACAACAAAAAAACACTTATGAGTCATTGTTCTGTGTAACTCGTGTCCAGTTGTCAGCATGTGCGGCTTTTTCTAGGATACAAGTCCAGGCTTGTCAGTCTTTTTACAGTAATATACATTTATCAAAGATCAAGAAGCCGCATCATATTAAATAATTGAAATATTTTTCTATTGTCTAATTCATAGAGAATCTCACATACAAACCGAGGTTTCATCATCCTGGGCAGTCTTCACTTCCTACACTGTATCTCCTCTTTCTATCCCATTGAAAGAAAGGAAATTCACACAATGGGGCACATTTACGGAGCACAGTGCAGTCTGTACTATGTGCAGTTTGCCTGTGTAGTGTGCAGAGGGCGCCAGATTCAGGATTTCTGCCACATGTTCTATTGGCGCCCCCTGTACCGCTCTGATAGAGTGCACCACTTTTTTTTGGTGCGCCTTTAAAGGGAACCTGTCACCAGGGACCTCATTTTCACTAAAGACAGGTTGCAGATGCCTATTGCTGCAGCATTGCACATATGTCTTTCTGCTTTCTCTAAGCATTTGCATTACAATATAATTGTGTTATAACTTACCTTGCACCCTGACAGAATCCTCTGTTTAGTCCCAGGAGTTGGGGTTTGGATGCATTTCAAAAAACAACACATGACTTCTCCGCTGCAGACTGCTCAACTCTTGTACCCCACCTTTGTGATCCTCCCTCCTGCTCCTTCACAGAGATCATCAGGGGGAGGGAGGAGTTGTACAGGAGCAGAGGAGTGAGCAGCAAAGACAAGTCGCATGTTGTTTTTTTAAATGCCTCCAAAACAAAACCAAACCCCTGGTCCGACTGAGCACCGGAACGCCCCCGTCAGTGCAGAAATTTATGTCACATGAAGACTAGTGCAGCCACGCTACAAATGTGGCACAGGTACTTTTTAAATACGGTACAGAAAACTGGCGCACGGCCCTTGGTAAATGTTCCTCACTGTGTGTTGCACTCTTATCTCAGGTTTAACACTGCCGCAGCCCTTTTTCGTTTTTGCATTTTCATTTTTCACTCCCGACCTTTAAAAATCTATAACTTTTTTATTTTCCATGTACACAGCTGTGTGATGGCTTATTTTCTGCGTTACAAATTGCACTTCAAAACTGTGGTATTTAATATTCCATGCCATGTACTGGGAAGCAGGAAAAAAATTCCAAAAGCAGTGAAATTGGTGAAAAAACGGATTTGCACCATTTTCTTGTGAACATGTTTATTTTATTCTTTGGGTCGGTATGATGATGGGGATATCACATTTGCACATTTGGAGCTGTGGGTGGTGTCATTTTTTATGACATTTTTAATGCTACCATTCTTAGGACTGTACGACCTTTTGATCACTTTTTATTTAATTTTTTTTTTTTTTTAAATGGCTATTTTTGACTTTGGGCTGACACTTAGACTCCGGTCCCAGGTGTCAGCTAGTACCACCTCCCGCAGTGGTCCAGGGAGTCCACAGACTCTAGCCCAAAGAGACTCTCCCTCACCCCTGGGTGTGACACCTATCAGGGTATTTTTTCTTTAACAAAATACTAGAAAGGAAAACATATCCCTTCCCCTTTAGGATTACCTAGCAACACATATTATACCCGGCTTCATATCTTTATCTTTTGTAACTAGCTGCTATAAGGTCAGAATATTTTCTCTTGGTTATCACAAAGCATCAGAGAATTCTCACAATAAGAAGGGACCATAGGGTGCCCAGCGGTGTAGGGAGACAATCCATTAAGATGCCACAAAATGTGGCCATTTAAACACTTCTTAATATGGAAAATACTAATCCATTATGAGCCTGAAGCTCAGCAATTACTCTTCTACCAACATTATAATGTACGTTTTTTTTTTAAAAGAAAGAAAGAAAATCTATATTTTCCATTTAAACCAAAAGTAAAAAGCAGACTAAATAATAATGCTATAATAATTGCGCTGGACAGACAAATGTTAAATAATTCCGGCAAGTTTATTTCTTTAATATTATTGAATGATGTTTGAAATTTTGAATTTTTTTTTTTTTTTTTTTATTCTTGTAAGTGTGAAGAAAATGCTTTAAAACACTGTGTTCCAGTCAAACAATTATGTTTAAGAGTTATAACATGCGGTGAAATGGCATGAAACAGAAGTAGTCAGAATTCTAAGGACTAAAAGCAATTCATGAGAGCAGCTTGACTAAAACAAGAGCGGTTATTGAAAAGAGAGAAAAATCTGAATGACATCAGAAATCAAATTTAAGACAAAAGGTCTGGCAGAATAAATGAGCAAAATACTTTCTACATATCTGGCTGTAGACTGCTCGCATCCACTGTGGACTGTAATAAGTAAGATATTGTAGAATGTTATTCTGTAATGCTGGATAATTGGGCACATTTACTTACCCGGTCCGTGGAGTTCACGAAAGTGCGTTGTCCGACGATAATGCATTGTGCCGCGATTCACTAAGATTGTGTGCCCGATATCCTGCATGTGTCGCTTCCCCGCTCAGGTCCGCCGGAGTTCACCTTCTTCTTCCTGGTGCTTGTAAGGGCATGTCTTGCGACACAATTTGAAAGTTAAATCCCGTGCTCGGTCCGAATCAGTCGGATTGTCCAATGGCCCACCCCCCGATTTCTGTTGCATGGAAGCAGTGCAGCTGTGCCAAAATCCAATCGTGTGCAACACAATCCCAGAGCATACCCCTGTTAAATACCTGTCAAATCAGCACAAATCCCGAAAACTGTGAACAGTCCGACAAAACTCTTAGTAAATAAGCCCCTATATCTTTCATTTCCCTGTCACTGGGGCACATTTACTTACCCGTCCCGTTTACGCAGCCGATCCGGAATGTCCGGCAAGGATTCGGAGCTGCCGCGATTTACTAAGATCATACCTCCAATTTCCTGCATGTGTTGCTTCCCCCGATGAGGTTCTGCCGGAGTTCACCATCTTCTTCCCGGTGCATGTAAGTGCTGATCTTGCGACACAATTTTGAAAGTTAAATTCCGCGGTTTGTCCGAATCCGTCAGGTTGTCCGACGGCCACGCCCCCTGATTTATGTCGCATGAAAGCGGGCTCCTTAATCTGATCGTGTGCGCCCAAAACCACTGTGCAATTCAGGACAAATAAGAAATATTCGGGAAACCCGACGGAAATGCGTCCGACGAACCCTGAGTAAATGTGCCCCACTGTGTGATATCAAGAGTCTGCATCAAAACCATCCATACCATGTCATCAACATCAATATTCATTTTACCATATATCATGGATCAGATGCAGCATTTGGTCCGTTCCAGAACGAAGGATCAGTGAAATCCATTTGAAAAAAGAGTTGTCTCAAACCCCAAAACGTGTTGTGGTTCTTGCACCTCCGAAGAAGAAATAAAGATTTATCTTAATATTACCCGACTGGTGTGCGCCTGACTTCCAAAATAAAACTGTAATGGCAGGACACAAACAAGGGCATTGAGCCCTGATACTGAGACCCACAATCTGTCCCTACCTACTTATTGGGTCCCTTTAGTTTAACTTTTTTTAAAATTATTCTTATTCCAGCCACCAAAACAACATCCAAAGCACTGTATCATAAATACCAAACATACTTGGCTATAATTCGAGTGTTTCAGCACACTTTTTGTGCTAAAAAGGGCCACTCAGCTTATACACAAGTATATAAACTGAGTACTCTGATGCTCACCCCCGACCTCTTCTCCACGACCTCTCAACTACTCCTCATGGCTGCACCCTGACGCGCAGGCAGATACATGTTTATGCGCTCTGCTTGCGTACACATGACACGGCTGGTAATATCATAGCATGTGCGCGGGCAGATCGCATAGTCATGCATCTACCCACACTACCGGTAACCAGAAGATCAGAAGAGGGGATATGGGGAGAAGAGGCAGCTGGGCGAGCGCCAGAGGGTGAATACTCAGTTTATTTTTTGGGGGGCTCAGCTAGACATGTCATTGAAAGGGGCTTTGCTATTGGACATTTCAAAAATTGGGGAGGCTGCTGGACATTTTATTAATGGGGGGATGCTGCTGGACATTTTATTAATGTAGGCAGCTGGACATTTCATTAATGGTGGGCTGCTGCTGGATATTTTAATGGTTGGCTGCTTCTGGACATTTGGTTAATGGTGGGCTGCTGCTGGACATTTTAGTAATGGGGGATGCTGCTGGACATTTTAGT
>WNYA01003618.1:0-23956 GCA_019512145.1 Engystomops pustulosus
CCATGTCTCCGTGCTGCCGCTGCCCCATGTCTTCGTGCTGCCGCTGCCCCATGTCTCCGTGCTGCTCCCCGGTGTCTCTGTGCTGCTCCCCGGTGTCTCTGTGCTGCTCCTCGTTGTCTCTGTCCTGCTCACCGTGTTCTGCAATGTGTTCTTCACACATATATATTGTTCTTCACATACTATTTTGTTCGCACCGTTCCGCGCGTATCTCCCGACAAGTAAGCAGATGTGCCGAACATCTGTAATCTATTCTTCACTGTGTTTTTCACTTAAATGATCCTGTGGTCACTGTGTTCACTGTTTTTATTCTATTCTTCATTGTTCTTCACTGTGTTTTTTTAATTAAATGCTCGATCTCGAGCAGGAGAAATACTCGTCCGAGCAACGAGCCGTTTCGAGTACCTTAATACTCGAACGAGCATCAAGCTCGGACGAGTATACTCGCTCATCTCTAGTTAATACTGTATATGAAACTTTGTAATATGTCCTCTCCATGAAAATTGTCTATGTCTCCTGTTGACAGCCCTTTCCTGCTTAGTCAACTTCATAAAACTGTCTTTAGTAAATAGTAAGCCGAAACAGACCTTTAAGAACAGATTGCATTAAGATATCTGTCTCACCTTTATAGTACTCGTATAAGAAAGGAAAGGCAGAAGCAATAGTGGGATAAATAATTCAATCTTTATTAAATGTAGAGAAAATATATAAAAACATTTAAAAACCCCAAGAAAAGGGCGAGGAGAAACTAAGGTCTCCCAAATCCCGACATAGATAAATGGAAGAAATCACAATTCAAAATCAATGAAGAATGTACAATATGCAAATTATATATATATATATATATATATATATATATATATATATATTCGACCAAAGCAGCTAAGATATAAAAATATAAGTGTGAAAAAGGTAAATATATATAAGGTAAATGTCCAGTGACACTTTGATCCAAGATGCTGCAATGGTGTCAGATATAAATAAGCCAAAAATTGCTCACATTACCAAAAGCTGTCCAAACCCGGGATGTGGGAGACAGTGGAGGCTTACATTAAATGCATTACTACAAACGTATTGTTTTCTAAGATACCATCTAGAAACAACAGCAAATTTCTACATTCTTCAAATATGTTCTGTGCCATTAAAAAACAGCCAATAGCCCCATCTGGAATAATAAGCTCTGTTACTCAATATATGTATTGTACTTAAAGCTATTACATAATGATTTGTTCTTGCAGAAATAAAAAGATTAAGAGAAATGCTGATGGATGGAAATTTTTTTTATGTTGCTCTCCAAAGTAATCATTTTGCCGCTATGAAAACTGCCCTGAAAATGGGAGTAAAGAGCCTGTGAAATGAACTGATGCTAAAGAATTATCTCAGTCTGGCAAGTGCTAAATCATCAGAAAAGTGAATTCTGGGAGTGTACAGTAATACTGTCTAGAGGCCTAATATATTTTCTGAATTAAAGGGACATGTTCCATATCACATTATTGCGATGAGAGAAGAGATGACCCTAATAAGCAATTGGAGTATTTTAAATTTTTATTTCTCCACGTCCACCCCCTTAACTTTATACAATCTAGCTCCCATATTTTGCAATTAGATAACTGTGAGTAAATAGTAATGAAAGGACCTGAACCGCAAAGTTCATGTCACCCACGGGGTCCGGCTCAATCAACCACTGGCAATGATCGCAGACATTAACCATTTAAATGGCACAATGGCACAAAGTTTCTAACGGCATTTAAATAGCGCCACTTGCATGTTGGCAAAGCCGCACAACGCCATGTTGGGGAGGATTGGCGCCCCCCAGTAACATCATGGGAAACGTCAATCCTTCCTCAAATGGCAGTGTGCATCGATTTAAATGCCTTTATGACTTTATCAAAGGAATTAAATCAATGTTACTGGACGGATGCTTCGAGTCTAGGTTCAGTACCCAGACTTAACATAACTATGAGTAAACTCCATACATATCTTAAAATATGATATAATTAATGCAGGCCACAGCTATCTGACCAGACTCAACTCATCCAATTAGGGCATCCATACGGAATTGAAGACTCATATGGTAGTGGCTAATCTACCACAGTGTTGGAATGGTTCACCACAGTACCATCAGGTAGGCCCAGGCTCTTACCTAATTATGGGCCCTAGAGATCTAGCAGAAGAAGGGTGGCCTTGCAGAATAATTGAGCCCTAGTGGTACAACAGAAGGGTAACCCCCCAGAATAATTATGTAGTGGCTACTTGGAATTCCAGCCGACACAGACTATTCAACAACCTGATGCTTATTTTCCCTAAAATCTGCTGTCACAAGAGAGTATGGAAAACCCCATATAGTCTAGATGATTAGCCAGTCTGCAGGTAAGTCCACATACATCTTTCTGGTAAAAAAAGATAAAGCGTAGCTTTTCTTTACTCCAGCCACTGTAAAATAAAAAAGGGGTGGTGTTTGGTGTGTAGGGGTTTCAATCCAGCTGAAAAATTGCTATATTAACACAATATTAAGGGGGTTGTCCAATATTTCAATCTGTCCTCTGGAAAGACCACCAATTACTGGTTGGAACCCCAACACTTATCAGCTGTTCAAGCAGTGCACAACTCAGTGCACATAGCCCGAAGCAGATGGCTACAGGGTCTGTGTAGTGATTATGTGTCCTAATTGTAGGTAAAGTGAATGGACGTTGAACTTACAGTTCTGGAGAGCGCCAGTACACAGAGTATGAAACCATCTTATTCCAACCCAAAACAGATGATTGATGCTGGGTGTCGTTTTTTTTACCACCACCACTAACTACAGTCAGATACTGGCTTAAATAAAAAAAAACACAGACATTCATTAATGTAAAAAGGAAATAAGCCATTTAGGTCATCTGATATGTTGAAAATCATAATTTATTAGACAACAGTATAATTGTATTTTTATGGTTTATGCCTCAGGCCCATAATGATCTCAGTGAATCTATACCCTATGAATAGACGTCAAGTGACAACTGCGGCCTTTCTGCATAGATAAAGAGATGATTGAAGAATGACTACGAAACAGCTGTTTGCTACAATATCTTCATAGATAAAGGGATGACTGCTGCATGCTTCTGTAACATCTGATGACTATTTGTAGAGATCGAGATAACATTACTGAATATCCCATGGCAGTTTTGTAGTTAAATGTGAGCAGTCGTGATTAGCAAGGGTTACACATGACAATATGAATGGATATCTAGTATGAATAGATGGTAAATAGCTTGTTTGTCTCTTGGAATATCCAGAAAATATTCTTCTCAGTCATGTGCAGATACTATCCATGAATTATGTAATAAGGATTATAATTATATAAGTTTGTGTGCATAGACCCATATGTGGCACAGCTGAACTTTTATTTATTTTAGGTGACATAATGAGATACATTGGGAAAACACCTTGCGCCACATTTCTCAAGGCTTTTAGACCATTTCTTGATACTTCCTACTAGTGCCACTAATAGGTTGTGGCCTCTGAAAAGGAGACATTGGGGCATATTTATCAGGACCTCTGCGCACCGCCACTGGCGCAGAGGCACTGAAATAATCGGAAATGCTAGCTTATTGCTAGCTTTTGCGATTATTTTCCCCAATCCGCCACCTTCACGCCAGTGGGGCGTGAAGGGGCGTGAAGGGGGGGTGCGGCCGGCCTAGCGGGGGGCGCGGCTGGATGGGAGTGGGCCGGTGCGGGGTGTTACTGTCCCCGCGCCTGCGCACTTGCTGCTGCCAGCGACTTTTCAAACGTGAAAAGTCGCCGGCTGCGGTTTTTTCTGCGCCAGGCCCTGCCTGGCGTAGGATAAACGCTGCGCTACTGGCAGCCCGATACATCAAGAGGCAGAAGCCTCTTGATGTATTGGGTTGCGAATCTGCAGCGGTGGGGCGATCATACGCTGGCGCACGAGCGCCAGCGTATGATAAACTAGAAAACTAGGCCAACTAATGGATGGTGCAGAGTACAATTCAACAGTCTTTAACTACTCCAGATTTACCACCTAACACCAGACACGTTTATAAATCTGGCACAGCAGAAGACAATCTTGGTGAGGCTCCCTAAACGTATGCTGTTCTTGGGCAGCAAACAATGGATCCACATTATTGGAAAATTGACAGTGTTTTTTTTTCTTTTCCATTCTGCACCTCTTACGTCTTAATTTATGAAATGTCGGCGCCACAATATTGATGTTTTCAGACACTCTCAACTTGTTCTATTTTTGGGCGCAAAATTGTGGCGCCTTTTGTGAATCCAACAGTTGTCTGGCACTTCTATTTTTTCGACTCATTTTGTGCTGCAATTTGTCACACAAAAAGAGAGCAGCTAAAAGCAAATCTATGGAGTTCTAAACCTTTTAGTCCGGGCACCAATTCATTAATCCCTTGCGCCAAAAATTTACATCTCACTGAAAAATATAGCTAGGTTCCAGCGCCACCCTGAGCCTAAATTAATAAATGCCCCTCGTTGTTTTAAACAATCATTATATTGCACAATGAACAAAGCATTGCAGAAACTATAAGTAAGGGCAGTGGTCAGCATAGTCGCAATGGTGTCTTGGGTTCAAATTCAAACAAACATGGGGGTTTGTAACTGCTCATAAGGATTGTTTAGATTTACGGTAATCCCACATTGCAAAAAACATATTAATACAGTTAGTAAAACCCAAATTCTCTAGTAAATTCTAGTAAATGTGGATTTTATAAGGACATGAGCTGTAGGAATAGTGACAATCACTGAACAGTGATCTATAATATGTTTATGTTGTATAATAAATGGTTAAGAAAATAAATCAATATTGCAACCTATCAACAGCATTGTAGATGAATGCTGATACTTCGTGTACAAACAATAGCGCGGTATTTCAGTTTTGTTTTTTTATCATCTATCGTTACCATGCTGCTGTTGCAGCAATACTCCAGTGAGCCCTACTTCTGCGGCACCTTTGATACCATGAAGGAACAAAGGTATCCTCAATAGACAATGAAGAAACAATGAAGTGTTTGTCTTAACACTTCATTCGTCAGTCCTTCATATAGGTGATCATTTGTGTCGGGTGTCAGACATTGATTTGATATTAATCACCTATCCGATAGATTGAAAAGAAATTTGCTGGAATTTGCAAATGTGGATTGAAGTGAACAGCACATATAAACAGTGAAGAAATACTAGGCTAAACATGGAAGGATTCTGGTGTAGGCAGGACAAGAATGTCACTTGTTGGGAAAGGAGTGGGGCTTAAAGAAAATCTACCTTCTTGGGAAAATCAAGCATGATAAATCAAGAACACTTACTGTAATCTTTGTTATCCATGGCCTCCCTCCTTCTAACTTTTAAATGTCTAATGAGCCTGAAGGGCTTCTGGAGGAGTTACCAGAGCCCCTCTGTGCAGCAGCTTGACTGGCTGTTCTCCTACTCCCCCTCTGCTCCCTCAGCCCTTCCCCCTCCTTCTGCCCCATGGAATCTTACTGCAGCACAGTTAGTTTCAGCACACACTGAAAAGTGCACACTGTTACAGCCTGTGAATCTGCAGCACAGAGGGGCTCTGGTAACATCCCCAGGAGCCCCTCAGTCTCATTATTATAATTTTAAAAGTTGATTTTAGCAGGAAGGAGACACTGTATAACAAATATAAAAGATTACCACGGTCACAGTTCCTGAATGCAATAATCACCACAAGTGTGCAATTTTCAATTATTTTCATGTTTTGTTACACTGTGTATTTTTAGACAGGATTAGTAAATGTGCCCCAATCTTTGTGCATTTTCATTAGCAATGCTCGTTGCCATTAAAGTACATAGATAAGTTTTGGCAGCTTTGTAAATATCCCCTTAAGTTGTAAATGTCTGTAATAATTATCGTAACTTCCAGCAACTTTTAATTAAACATCATTTTTAGACATGGAGTCTGTGGTGCAGCAATACTCTCCTTTATATGGTTAATAATGATGTTGTAGCTATACAGCCGGTGAGTCAAATAATAAAAATGTTTTAATAACTTTACTTGGCAAATGACAGCAATGTCTTTGGAATAACAATGACTGTAATTTCTGGCATGTAGACAAACAGAACTTCAGTTGCTGCTTTCCTTTAAATACTATAAGGAAGTGAGTCATATTGCAGTTTCCATCTTTCTAATTGATTCATAGTAGAATAGTTTCACATGAATTCACATTTGATAAGTGTATTGTATAGGTAAAAGGGCTTGAAGATATTCTGCATGGTATCATAGTAGTTGTAGGTTTGAAACATGTTCAAGGGGTATTGTTCCAAATCATGATAGGTGATCTCTATGATAACAGTGGGGTTGGACACCTAAATCCCAGAAATACCAGCTGTTTTTGTATCTTACAGATACAGGAAGCAGTTGGTCCATTCCCTGTATGGCAGTGGTGGCAGCATACTGCCGCTCTGCGCCAATTTACCAGCATGGAGAGAAGGGACAGGAAGTATCTCATCATTGCCCCTTAAACTAATCATATACTACTGATCTACCTAAAATTATGCTTATACACTGGCCAAGTATGTGAAACCATGTTTTAGTTTCTTTTTCGCTTCGATGGGTCCTTGATAGTATAGATGCGTGCACATGCACAGTGGTTTCTATTTGTAGAGGTTTCTTTAATGTGTGCCAATAATTTTGGTGGAGTACAGTGTTGTCAGGAAGAAGATAACGTAAAAGATGAAACGTAACAATTCAAGTCAATTAAACTAAAATTAATCTTTTGGAAAGATGACTATTTTGATGTGCAACATACAAATGTAGGATGTGTTGCTAAAGTTGCCAACCCCTTTAAGACACAGGTATTGACAGAATTAAGAGATGAATCCAGGAGCCCAAATGAACGTAACAATAATCCCATTAAGTTTATTTTAACTTTACTTAATGAACAACCATTAATGGCTGACCATGTGCATAATTGTTATAAGTTTGACAACTAGACCTCCACCACCACCACTGATTGGGAGAAAGAATGGGGCATGGCGTTAAAAAATGGCTGGGCACAGCTACATTTAGAGATGTGTTGAGCAAAAGACTCCAACCAATAACATATTGAAGGCCTTTCCTTTGGAATGGCTACCATGAATATGTCTGGAATAGCCCTTTAATAAATGAAGTATGTGTTTGCTACTTAACCTCCAGTCCTCATTTGCTATAAAAAGTAAAGGAAATCATTATTTCATTTCAGTTACAAAGCATGTCAAACTTCCGTAATGGGTTAATGACAACAAATTAGAAAATCAGTGACTTCATCCTTTGTCAAAGTCGGACATAGCTTTGTGCCAAGAAGCCAGGAAATGACCAATATCTGTGCTAACAACTGACTTCTGCACAGAGCCCTCCTTACATCATAAAACGAGCAGTAAAGGGACTTCCTTTCAGCTTCAGGATGTGCTTAATGATGACCAGTGCACTACAGATCAATGACTACTGATCGAGGAATGGGACCTTCTCTCTGAGTCATGGTTTTTGCTCTTTCCAATGGTATGCTTTTTAAAAAGCCTGATGTAATGGTAATCAATAGTACTCAATAAATGCACCAAATACAGTTCCATAAAGTCATTTATATTCTAGTTACACCTTTCTAGGTTGTCTTGGTCTTCTACCAAAAGTAGTTCGATTACGACAACTAATAGAAAGCATTAGGGGCAATCACCCACCTATGTTCCAACAAATAAATCTACATTGTTAAAGAATGTTATTCTTTGTAACATGAATTGAAATATGCTAATCAAAGTTTGTGGGAAACTATTCAATCCCACAGGACTCTAAAATAACCATAGCATTTAAATTGCGTTTAGAAACGCAACACAGACACCTGGGGACGGGACTCAGCCCAATGGCATATGCCATGATGAAATGCATACGATCAGTAACAAGCACCTAGTGTTTTGCATGTAAACAATGCGAAACACTGGGTACTCATTATCGATCATATTTCAATTTTCATTGCGCTTGTAGAAATCCCGTCTGACTGTACCCTATAAGAATGTGCTATCGATGAATAAGGTTCCACCACTTTGACCCAGTGGTCATAACTAATGGTTAAATGCAAAATCTTTAAGAGATGACCCACCCACCCCAAACCGGTGTATGTCTAAGGGAAGATAGACTTTTAGGAACCCTTTAAGGCTCCTGTGCCTATGTGGGATTATAACCCATACATGCAATGAAAGCTTTTTTTTTCTTACATTTTTGGAGGCTAGAGTTCTTTTATACAATGGTTCATTGGAGGAATACGCTTTGGGGTTAGTTCAGGATTTCTATATAAAAGGACACAGTTATATATTTTACCTGCATGCTCTTGTATGTACCATGCACAGTGCCTTTTAATTGCACCAGTCTGCACCTGGGCAGATTCTAAAAGACAATGGCCCAGATTTTCATTAATGAGTGTGCTAGACTATAATAATAATCTAGTGCTCCCTGCACACACCAATCCCGCTTAATCTGAGTGCACTAGACTTTTTTTAGTGCACTCAGTTTAACGGGCTTGAGCTACAATTATGTCGGACTTTCGACGTAAATGTGGTGTCCTGGGAGAATTGGCACCGTAATTCCCCTTTAGGTGCAGGGGTTTTTTCACGGCAGACAAAGTGCAGCCTCAACACAAAACTGGAGAAAGCAGTTGGTACATGTATTTATGTGAAAATGGTCTGGAAAACTGGTGCAGCCAGTGTGATAAATGTGGACTAATATTATGGCTTTCATTAGATAAATGGCAAACTATGGTTATGTTTGATGTATGAGCCTAAAGATGCAGTACTTAAGATAACAGTGGATGAAAATAGAACACTTCAACCAAAAGCAACATTTGTCTGAAAGAATAATGATTTTGGCCAACTAATAACAACATTCATTGTCTGTAAAGTAGTCGGCTGTGTTTAAGATCTTTGATCCATGAGCGATCTTACCCTAATGGTTATGACCACACAACCTTTTGAGGAGCCTTTTGAGGAAGTAACTCAGAGATAGCTACACCCATTAGCATAAGAGCAAACCTGATGGAATCGGCACAGCATTCAACTGTTACAGATTATTTTCATTAACTTTTTATAAAGGCTAAGTTAAAAAAAAAACACTGGTAGTAAGCGACTCTCTTCCAATATTCAAATCACAAATATTCTACCAGCTTTATTGAAGCAATTGCCAATCATAAGGAAAGAAACTGGACCAAATAAAAGCATAATAATAAAGAGTTATATATCACTTCTAGAAAACCTTTTCACTTTTTTATAGATCAACTCCATTTGACTACTTGCTCCTTATCAGTGTCTGCTACATTTCCACCAGAAGCAAATATAACAGTTCAGACAATAGACACAAGGCTATAGATAGATGTGACATAAACTTTCACAAAGAAAACAGTAATGATTCAATCCTCCTCAGAGACTTGGCAATTTACAACGAGATTAGTAATAACATACAGCATTTATGTTTCCTTAAGAAAAGAACGCCACTTGCAAGACTAAGCAGAGGAAGTATAATTTACAGCTTAGCTGCAATAACCAATATAATCCCCAGCATAACACCCCTATAATTCTTTTCAATCTTGGCAGGACAATGCTGTGGAACACACAACTAAACAATAACTCCAGCCCAAAACTTTTATTTTACAGCCTGATATAAAATCCAAAATATTTCCACATAAACATAATATATTTCAGACATATTTACTGACGCGGTGGATGTAGCAGCAGTGAGTAGGACTTCTTGTAGGTCAAGTATAAGGAAGTTAACATTTTACATAGTCCTAAACAGAAGTAAATCTTGAGACAAGCTGTTTTTTTTGTGACCTTGAACTTACATCTCCACCTGCTTCTTGCCATATTTTGAGTATATTACATTTTTCCTTGGACTAAATGAGGATCTGCTGGACACTAAATTCAAAACATGTGTGTTGTGCTAAGGTCCACAGAGCAGCAGCATCTATATGCCCTGTATGATTTTGGAAGTTGTGAACTAAATGTCATAGGTTGGCATAAGTGCGTCTTTATATACGTCATTCCACTTGGGTAATAGGTGCACGAGTAGGGTACCAGCCCCAATCCAATAGTAGAGAGATAACTCGGCACTCATATTTTGACATTTCAAAAACCGTAGAAGATCAAGAATTGACCAAAATGTCAAAATTATTTGGATTGCTTTTTGATTAAATAAAAACACAAATTAAGTTTGATCTTTATATGAGTGCCGAGTTATCTCTATAGGCTGGAATAAGGGCAGTATTTATCCTAATGACACAACCCCTTGAATGCGAGCGGTCAGTTGTGGTGTGAGTGCATACCATCAGGACAATAAAAATGCCTAGAACCATGTCCAAAGTATACATTTTTAAAAAGGATAACTTTTTCATGAATCTACCATTAAAATCAAGCATGGATAAACCAGGGGAACTTAATTATAGATCCAGGCACCGTGACTGTGGCAATATTCTATTTATTATCCGTGGCCTCCTTCTTCCAAAAAAACCTTTAACAATTATGCTACTGGTTGGTGTCTCCTGAGCCCTTCAGTGCTTCAGCGTCACAGGCTGTTACAATGAGCAGAACATGTCTCCCCCCTATGTAATCTAGCAGTAGCAGGAAGTGCAGGGGGTAGGGAGACAAGGAGTGAAAATACATAATGGAGGGACTCTGAAACTTCCCCCCAGAGCCCATCAGTCTCATTAAAATAGTTTTAAGAGTTGATTTTAGAAGGAAGGAGGCTATGGATAACCAATATAAGAAGATTGCAACAGTCACGCTGCCTTGATCTATGAGTAAGGGCCCCTGGTTTGTCATGTTTGAATTTGATGGTAGATTTTCTTTAATCTCTGAGACCAATAAGAAGAGGGTTATTATATTATAATTATAGCATTCCTTTATAAGTCTGTTTCAAATTGAATGTATGATAATCTTCTACAGGAGAATACAACTTTGCAATTTTAATGGAAGATATTAAGAGACCTGTCACCATGGTTACAGACTACAAAAATCCCTGTAGTCTGATACATCATTTGCTCTACAATCTGCCCTGACTTCATGTGAACCTATACTTATATATACACTTTTATACATACACCCACAAAAATGATCTGAATGTTCATTGATCAGGGAGAAATCTATATATCCATAGTTGGATGTAATAATCTCAATTCAGAAGCTTTTTTTAAAAAAAAATTAGGACTTGTTGCCAAAAGTTGTCACTTCTATGTTTAAAATTTATACTCTACATACTATGCAAAATTACTTAAATGTCATATTTTCATGGAACTTTGTTACTTTTCCAAGAATGAGAACTAAATAACTTGAGCTTTTTGCTTTATACATAAGATAAACATTCCATGACTGCATGTAGCCTCTAAAGCTGTATGTATGAATAGTACTTTCAGCATATGTACTTTATCAGTATTTCAGCAGCCAGTTCTATTCTACAGAGTCCATTTCAAGTGCTGCATCCCATCACGTACTGGATATGAAGATATTTATATAGTGTCAGTTTCCTGTTTGTCAAGCAGTTCCCAGTGGAAGTATCCTAGCCATCAAAAACAGACACCTCCATTACACAGAAGCTTGTAGAGAAGCACAATAAAACAAAATAGCCTCTGCCCTAATCTGTTATTTAATAATCTTGGAACCTAATTTAAGAAACTTTATTTTAGTAACATGTAGATTAACTGCAGAGGTTACTGGGGCGTGTACTAGCCTGACGGGGCTCTGGAAGCTAAAGCTAATACACGCCCCAGAAATATAATTTACATATTACTAACATAAATTTTTTAACAAGAAGGGAGGAACATGAATCATTTTAATTGTATTCCTAGAACTCCAGGCCCTGTAGTGTTCCATTAAATGTGATGTACTGATGACCTACGAGGACAGACCATAAACAAATGATCGTGGGGGTCCAGTACACAGTCCCTGCTCCCATGACATGTTTAGCCTACCATAAGGGAAGGGTGTCGAGCTAGAAGCAGGTCATTCCATGCTCCGTGTAGAGGCTGAAAGCCTGCAGGTTCCAGGTGAGATGTCATCCAGCCATGATCATATGGCAGCCTATTTGCATCAAATACAAATAAATTCCTGAACATCCCCTTTAATTAGAGAAGGGTGCAGCTGAATCCTACTTATCCTTATGTCATTTTGTAGGCCTAGGCAAGAAGAGGCAGACGTAATATATAGGTTCCCTTATGAAGAAATAGATGCAGCAGGTACACATATGACTATGATTAATGATGGATGATTTTGATACAAAATGATATGTTGGCCAAAATAAAATGCAAACCGATATAGTATATGTGCTATGTATACGGTATATACAGAAATATATGCATATGTATATATATAAATGTATATTGGTTAATGAATTAATATTATTTTACAATGTGGTTTTAATTATACAACCACTTAGGGAAAACAGACGAAGAATACAGCATTTGTTCTGGCTCAGGTTTCAACTCCAGCAAAGTTGTTACTGATGATAAAAAGCCTGGTTCTTGTCTAGACTTGTATTACACCTTGGTGGGCTTTAATCGCTGTCTTCCTCTCCTATCTGTGTTTATTTTGTAGTGTACATTTGTTTTTATTATTAACTGTTCCTAATTTACATTGATAGAGATTTTTATCTAGGGCTTAAACCGCCCTTATCATTTGCAAGGTGACTTTCTAATTAACCCTTTCATGGCTCCCGGTACCGGGACAAGAGCACAAACTAAGACACACCAGTCTCTTAGAAGATGCAGAATCTCTCAGTTTATTGACAAGCAGGCGCATATATAAAACACAAAATCATCATCAGCACACGGGGTGTGACAATGAGATAGAATACTGCAATGCTATTGGCCATAATGAATTTACCAAGACATTCTTCGAAAAGGTTAATACATTGTGCACTGTGTTTTTCAAAGGCCTTGTTCACAGATATGTTTATAGTATCCCAGCTACAAAATGTACAGAAAATGGCTCCAAAAGCTTCTTGCTAACCAAAACAAGATAAGGGGGAGAAAAACAGTCTGAAGGACAACTATTTCTCACATGTGTCAAGGAGAAACTTTTACAGGCAGGTTACACAAAAATGGCTGAATCATGACATTAGCTGGACAGTGGTCAGCATGACCCCCTGCTAAGACTAAAATGTCCGCTTGATCTTCAAAATGGCTGCTGTAGAGGAATATATCTTTAACAATAGGTATAGTATTTTGTTGTGTTATGCCTTTGCAATTCCTGCTCAACCATTACTCTAAGTTCTAAGAAATTATTCAGGCTTTATTGCAAACATATAGCATGTCTCATTACACCAATGCCAGTTTTCTAAATCAGAACTGATGCTGAACTGAACAAGGCCACGTTAACCAATGCCCATTCATAATCTGGCTCATTTCTGACCCTAAAGACTTTCGCTCTCTTATCAGTCAAAGAAGTTTCAAGCTGCCTCGGGGTTCAACTGCATGCTCTGAATACTTTATATTTGTGCCCTTGTTTCAGTACATATCATTGGACTTCAAATTTAGGTCAAGTACAAAAATACTCATTTTCCTTTGTCCTCTATCTGAAAGCATCCATATGTACATGTGGCAAAGGAATACTCTAAGAAGTCTCCCCCTCCCCAAATTGCTGAATCTGAATTATTTTTGACTTACTGTACACAGTTAGTGCTAGACCCCTTTATAGAAAATGTTCTGTGACACATGCAATAATGAAAACCAAATCCTAAATTATGTAAGGTGATGCACAAATCAAATTCATCCATATCAAACCCATAAAAGATACGATTATCCAAATATTTATTGTAGTTTTATCCCTGTCAATCATACAGATGTCAGCTTCAATAATCCAAACATAGCAAATCATTGGAAGAAAATGTAAACTTATAATTGATGGATCCCAACAAAAAAAGCTGAAAGGTCTCCTGGAATATTAATAACTTTCTATAAAATGTATATTAACTATTAAGTCCATTATCCCTCTTTTCCAAAAAGAAATAATGAAACTCAGATGTGATTTATGATAAGCCAAGCAAACGTCCCAAACAGAAAAAACAGCATGTCCAATATAACACAGCCAAGATATGTTATACTGTGTTATAGCTGAAGCGTGGCCAGTGAAATTTCCTTATATAGTAGCTTTACATGGAATGATTTACCTAGACCCTTCACTCATGGGCTTTGTAACATTAACAAATACCAGGTGTTGCCCCTATATAAGTAACACTTAACATTTATAGCTTGGGTTGCCAGACTTCCATATATTAATTACATCAATGGGCAGAACAAGTGTTTACCTTACAAGAGCTGCATATATAAAATAGTGAAGGAGTGAAGAGTTTATTCACCAGCAGTCACATAAAATATTATTCAATAGTCTATTATTGGAATATCAGGGTACAAAGCGGAAGCTATGGAGTAATCCTATGTTCTCCCTTCAGCCTATTACCCATCATGCCTTATTATGTCTGCCAGTGTCTTCTTCATCTAATTCTAGCCATACATTTCAGATAGCTAAAACCAAATGCTTGTTAAACTAAGCCAACACATGCATACTCAGCACAGCCAATGGGTGCATGTGACCTGAGGAGGGAGAGGGAAAAAAAGCCAATAAAACTTTGGATAGAGGATGGACTGGCCCATTAAAGTACTAGAGGGTCCTCTGGTCAGCCTAAACTGTAACTTAATACTCAAAACCAAAGATACAGCAGAAGTAAACCTAATTTTTAGGGTGGATGGTACTATGAAGAGTGGACCCCCAGGATACTTTTATCTGGTGGGCCCAAATAACACCAGTCTGACAATGAGGCCTCCCCAGCAGAAAAAAAGGATTGAGCTGTCCTTATCCAGTTCCCAAATACTTTTCTCCCTCAATTTCTGGAATCAGGGAATAGTTAGCAGACCACCATACACAACAGATGATCCGCTGATACCAACAAAATTAGTGAGCACAACAGATCAGATACACATCACTATGTATGTCTAGTGTTAGACAAAAAAGTATGAAGCTTGTTTAAACAGAAGTTCTAATCCCTGAATTTTGTAAAGAAAATAAAATAAATTTCCTCATGTTCTAGCTAAGTTACCTCTTTTATTGAATATTTATTTGCTGGCCTTTTTTAGAAGTTTTCCATCAATTTATAAATGATGAGAAATGGACCTCCATTAACAGGAAGAACAAATGGACCATGGTAAACACTGCAGACCACGACTGTCCATTTCACTGGGGTTTATTAGTCAAATGCCTTTCATTCATACTTGAACGAGACTGCATTAGTAGAGTTACAATAACTACACACATGTACAGAAGGCTTGGAGAGGTGTAGTTGACCCTGGACTTTATCAACTGGCTTCTCCAAATAGATAAACTAAAGTTAGTTCACCAACACCGATTGCCATACTTTATTCTGGCCTCTATAAATGAAGACCTGGAAATCCCCATAGACTGTACAAGGGAATTATTTATGCTAGCTGTAGTCATACTGAAGATGATTCAGTTAGTTTGTCAGCCAACGAGATGGGGTTAATGAAATTCTACGAAAGGCAGTATAAAGATTTTATTGGAAGTGGATCTGATAATAAAATGCCAGTCCCCTTGTTATAATATCTTGGAACACACAGTAAGATGCAGTCCTGTATGATACATGTACAACCAGGAAGGATGTAAATGTGAGTCCATTGTCACGGGCCGGCTCAGAAACGTCAACCTTACTTCCCATTCACAGCATTCCTCCAGGATGTTGTTTAAAGCAAACAACATCCGTCAGGAAATCCTGTGTTATGGTCACAAAGCTCAGTGTTTACTGAAAAACAATGTCATCCCATTCCATAAACTGTGTGCACAGCAGAAAATTGTAAGTTTTTAATAAATGGTGGGTAACAGGTGTTATTATATGTTCTTGGCCTGAACTATTTCAATAGTTCCAAAATTCTCCTGTAAGCATATAAACACTAATATAATCTGCACAAAAAAGCACTGGGATTCAATAAACTTGTCCAAAATTCTTCTTGACTTAGTAAGTTTGACAGAAATAGAGACATTTTTAGGAACTTAACACTGAAAGCCATTGCTAATAAACATTTGGGGAGATTTATCAAGTCGTGTACACTACTTAATGTTCACAGGTGATACATCGGTGAAAGCTGGCTGTTGGATGCATCCTTGGGCGCTGCCTCCATCATACAACTCCCCCTTATTGACTCCTAAACTGATTACGGATATAACCATGTCTTATACTCATCAGTATGGTCCACAAATATAGCATCATCAACACCTTCTCACCTATTTCTTCCCTTGCATCCAACGCTCCCCAACGCTCCACCTTTTACACACAAATCCACTGCAGTCAATCTCTGACCTTAGCACTGTGCCAGTGATAGGCTGCAGCAGTCATGTGTTTAAATGACACATCTGTAGACCAATAGGGGTGTTCACAAATACCAGTGATGGACCCAAGTGATGATTTTCTGATGCGGTTGATGCAACCATCCACAGTAAATCCTTTTTAGAAAAATAAAACGCTGCATGTAGTGCTTTTTGATTCTGCCTCTGCACAGGTGTGGCTTTGTGGTTTGTAACAAGTATTGTATAGAAGGCTGAGATCCATTCTGACATCAGTTTTTTTTCCATAATTCATCACCCATGCAGGATCGGTAGTGATGCCAGGGCAGGACATACATGAATGCCCGCAAACCTGAGAGCAGCAATAGTTTACTAAAGGCTATCTTAATTTGCTAATTTAGTATGCTTTGTGCATTTATGGTGAATATATTATATTACCATAGTATCATAGTAGATGTAGATAGTAGATAGATAGTAGATGGTTCATTTAGTCCAACTTGTAATCCAACATTGTTGCTCCAAAAGAAGGCAAACAAACCTACAAGGCTAATGCCAATTGGCCAAAGTGGAAAAAAAATGCCTTCTTGATTAGAAATATGGCAAAACCATTTATAGTAAACCAGACGGTTGTTGTAGAGTAAATTCTCTTTATGCCTTGGTACCACATAAATTCTCTTTATGCCTAGGTTCACACATTTTATCTTCCCAGGACATTCTCTACATCTCATTTCATGAACGGCAAACATTCAGACAATGAACATTATCATACAAATGACCAGCTATTAAAATATACAACATGATTTCCAGTTCCCACCCTTTACTCAGCAGCAAATTCGTACCACACACCTACTCCACCCTCGCCACAATAAATAATTACACGTGTAATCACCATAACATGTTTATAGAACCCATGAAGTCACCAACCTCATAATAATAAAAGACTTGCAAAGTCAGATTGCTATCTGCCAAATGTTATTACAAAACAACACGGCAGGTGAGAGGATTTGTAATGTAGTCCAGACTATTCCAAGACTCACAAGGTGTTTGTATATAACATATGACTGGTGCTCATGAACAGATGTTAATAAGTATTGAGTCTGGAAAAAAATGCTATTGAGTACAGAAATTTCTTCATATAAGGTGTTATTGAAGGATGGAAACATTACCAGTAGAGCTAAAATTACATATATTTAGGGAGACAACTACTCCCCCCAGGGGTGGCGGCAGCACTGGGCATGCCCAGGCAAGTGCCAGGCCCAGAGCTGCTGGGGGGGCCCACATAAGGCTGTACAAATGGAAACCATGGGGTTGATGGGGACTGTATCTAATAAATACATAGGGTGTGAGGGAGGCTTTATATGAAATACCCATGAGGGGGCTGTATATAAAATAACCATAAGGGGGCTGATTGGTATGATGAACTAGGGAATATTTTAGGGAACAAGCGGTTGTTTTATTCTCTGAATTTTTAATCCCACCATGTCAGTTTATTGCAAAGGGACCCACTTAGGCTCTGCCACCCAGGGGCCTACTGAAACCTGGAGTTGACCCTGATTCCACCTTAGAGCATGCACAGTCTGGGAACACATGAGTATGGAACACATTATAATACATTGACCTGTGCTATGGGATGGGAGCTAGGGTCTTGAGGCATATGTAAGGAGCCTGTACAGTAACATGTAGCCTGAGAAATATGTAGTCTATACATCTGATAAAGTGTCTCAGAGACATACAGAAATCATGGGCATATTTAGGTCCAGTTTATCCCCATACGAAGGTTGTACAACACAAACCCACAAACTATGTATTGTGCTACAGAAAAAGTGTTGTATGATGCCTAAGTGTGCAACAGAGTAAACCATAACATAGTACCCAGCCCATAGCCCCCCCCCCCCTTATATATTGCTATGGGACAGACTTCCTTACTGGCAACCTAGTCATCATGATGATATTTTTAAAGCAATATTTCTAAATTTTCTATTAATAGTGGATTAATTACTATTCATGGGCCACCAAAGTGACGTAAGGTCTTAAGCAGTACCAGTAATGGATTATTATATAGGCAGTTTGGGCAATAGCTTGGGGCCCAAGGCCACCCAAACCAGCCCCCAATTTTATACTCAGAAGGACCTTCACTCATGAAATCCTCACATCTGTTCCTGCTCTCAAAGCCATTTGAGGTCCAACAAAGGTCCTGAATCCACAAATAGAAAGCAGGTCAAAGGGATACATGACCCATTCTCCAAGAAGCTTAATTCTAGTACCTTATGTATGAAGTGAATTCTGGACTTGTAGGGGCTGTGATACACATACAGCCCGGGGCCCATTGCAGGCTTCACCCACCCCTGTGCAGTACATAGAGGTCCAGAAGTAAGTTGATGTCTTATAGACATAAAACACTCACCTTGTACAATATTTGCCATATATTATAGCAAATATTGATCATACACATTGAGCAATTCCTATATTTCCTGACATTTTTTATGACAACAATCAATATTCCTTGATGATTGTAAATACAAAGATAACAATGATTACATAAGATACCAATCTACATGGTGAATATTTATATAGTAAATCTTAAACAATACCTAATGTGTTACAACACTGAGATTACACTGTTCATGACTAGGTCTATACACAGCGACTTGTCCTTACACAATGCAGTGTATCATAGATAAGATGTAGAGGACATAACTGTATACTGAGCAAGGCACAACGCATTGCAGTATACCGTACATTGCCAGTCAGTTAGTCAGCAGACTAGAACCCTTGCTTTTGCACTGCAGTATAATTATGGCAAGGATCAGCATTATTCACAGCTGAATTATTTTTCCCTGCTGCATCTTATTGGCTGCTGTTTTCACTTGAATTCTGGAAATGCTGAAGCTTGCAAAGAATACAGAAACTATCACAGATCTGGACAGTTAGAGCCTGTCAGACATGTGCTCAGTGCAGCATGTAGATAAGCTGTGCTAAAATCTGATCCCTTGTCTTCTATTTTTACCCTGCAGAGGCTCTTTAATGATATAGTCATCACAACATCTGCAATGCATGAATGCCAGTGTCATCTCAGCTGTATGTGCCAAGCCATGCAAGCAAAGTCGCTAAAAACACAAAGTCATCTGGTGGAACAGAGATTCTTTCACAAAAAGGCTGAATACTGGCTTCTCATCAGAGATAAGGGTTAAGGAACCCAATTCCATCCATACACATAGCAACTACATCCAATGATCCAATATTTTTGTACCATTTTTGACTCCAGCACATGAAAAATATGTTCTTGTAGTAGTGCCAATACAATTTTCCGTAGTAGTGGCAGTCTAAGAGAATGTGCCTCGCTTAGAATTATCATTCAGGAACAGTCATGTAGCAAAATTTAAGTCACCATGGTGATAAGTATTTAGTGATAGATTAACATTATCCAAGACATCCCATTATTAAGAAAAATGGTGATGAATCTGCGTGTCTAATACACTGAATACATGGTTCAAACTCACCTTATTTTAACTTATAAAATGTCTTAAGCCGCTGCCACAAGAGGACAGTTATATACTGCATGTCCTCAATATTTAATTTTATAGACATTTTTATAAGCATTCCATGTACACGCAAGGAGCCTAGTAGTATGCTGCCTATTTTATAAGCTATGCAATAGTCTACACATGTAGACTTAATAGAGATAGAAAGATATGAGATAGATAGACAGACAGATAAAGAAATGACTGATAAATAGAATAACATATGAAAGGCAGGACAGATGTTATGGATGAACAGAAGGACAGATAACTTAGAATAAATAGAAGATAGACAAAATGACAGATATCTGATATATGGAAGAACATAAAGAAAGGCAATAGGACAGATGATACATATAGATACATACATACAGGAGGTGTATAGATCATATAAAGATATGTATATAACATACATTAATAAAAAATATGATAAAAAAGATGATAAATAGAATGCCAAACTATAGATAGATAGGAAGACAGATGATATAGAACAGATGAAAGATATAAATACAGATAGACAGTTGTGAACTGGAATATATTCCCTGTGATGGCTACTGATCAATAATGGACACATTCACAAGTAAATGACAGCACAGCACAATCACATTAAAATGAGATTGATGTTGAGCAGATCAATGCAGAGGGGAAGAGCAGATGTGGCTTCAATGAATATACATGGAGTCGTGTCCAGGCTGTGCTTCTTGTCTGCAGAGAGGGGGTCACACATATGCACAGCATCCATGGTTTACTTACAGGGCTGCGGGCGCTGTCTGGAGATGGCTTCAGCCTCCTGTTGTTTGGCACATGGAAATCTCAGCTGAGCATAGTCTCCTTCCAATGTGGATATGTGGGTCATCCAGTATATCCAGCAGTAGCAGAAGTGTGGAGGAGAGGGGCAGCTGCTGGCTGGAGGACCTCCCTTCTCTACATGAGCAGCAGCATCTCTCCACCTGTGACAGCTCTTCTGTAGTCGCCTCCCAGGACGCCCTCCAGATGCCTCCTGCTGCTGTCAGGATGGTGTCTCAGGGAGGGGAGCTGTGTGCACAAGCTTCTTTGTGTCAGGTTGCAGGCACGAGTTTTGCAGAGGTCTGTGGATGTGGTGAAGATCCTTGGTGTCTGTGTAGGGTGATGATGTCAGGGGGCAGGTAATGTATGGGTGGGGTGGCTCTGTCAGGGTGAGGAGGAGTCACTGGAGGATAGGGCAGACCTTGTGCTCATTCACTGCCCTTTAGCTTCTAGGGACTTGTGGTCGCAGATCTCTCACTTAACCCACTCAGTGCTGGAATGCAAGGAAAACAGACACAAGCGTAATGCAAATCACATAGTAGGTCAGCTGCACCCCATGACAGGATGAAATAAATGTATAGTGCCTCCAATGCAAACACAAGGATGCAGCAGAGCCCTGTGGGTGTTAATGTATGCAAAGATGTCAACATTTTCTATTCTTTTACTATAATTAGAAATAAGAGCGCAATGAACACATCCATTTTATAGAATGTAGTAAGTTGTTTATTATTGTTTACATTGTTATCATTTTTTATCAACTTAATTGATGCAGGTTGTGTTATACGTAGATGCCTGTATTACATTATTAGGTCATGTTCAATTGAGAAAGCGTTTCTATATGAATTTATGAAACAGAAAATTTAGTACATGGTTTTTTGTAAATACTACTGAGACACAGAATATAACATTCATTTCTGATATGTTGCACATGCCCAGTGGTAGCAACCATTAGATACATATTATGTATATGAGTATATTTATGTGTATCCAATGTATAGTGTATGGTGTGTATATACTGGGGCACATTTACTTACCCGGTCCTGTCGCAATCCCCGATCTGGACGGTCCGATGAAGATGAAGTCCGGCGCGATTCACTAAGATCGTGCGCCCGAGATCCTGCATCTGTCGCTTCCCTGCTGAAGTCCACCGGAGTTCACCTTCTTCGTCCCGGTGTATGTGAGTGTATGTTTTGCAACACAATTTACAATGTTAAATCCTGCGCGTTGTTCGAATCCGTTGGATCGTCCGACGGCCCGCCCCCCGATTTGTGTTGCGTGAAAGCCGGCGCCAGTGCGCCAAAATCTGATCACGTGCGTTAAAAACCCTGTTAAATGGGGCGCTGTTCGGCAAAAATGCTCTCCGCGGACCCTTAATAATTGAGCCCAACTGTATGAACGTATCTATATGCTGTGTGTGTTTATGTGATGTGTACATCTGTATATGAATGTATGTGGTGTGGATATGATATATGTATGTTTGCATATACTATATGGGGGTTATTTATCATTAAATTGATTTATTTACCTCAGATTAAAGAAGAGGTGTATGTAGTCCTGTGAGAGTCTCAAAAACCCTTGATGATAATCCAAGGAAATCCAATGATAAATAGCCCCCTATGTCTGCAAATGGTACTGTATGTATATATGTTTATGTGTGTTTATACTGCATAGATGTGTATATATTGTGTGTATAGACTGTATGTGTAACTGCTTTTGTATTTGATATGTAAATACTGTGAGTATGTGGGTATTTATATGCACATTCTGTATGTGCATATAAAAAGTGTATATACTGTATAGTGAATTAGTGTACAAATGAATGTATATATATGTGTGTGTAACAGTGTATAAATGTGTGTGTGTGTATAAATGTATGTGATTGTATAAACATGTATGAGTGTACAAATATGTATATAGTGATTACTGGGGGGCTATATATAAATATTACTGGGGAGGCTGTATATAGTGGTCGCTGGGGTCTGTATATAATGATTACTTAGAGCTGAATATAGTGAATATTGTGGGGCTTTATATAGTCATGCTGGGGGGTTGTATGTAGTTATTGCTGGGGGGCTGTATATAGTGATTACCAGGGGCTGTATATAGTGATTGCTGGGGTCTTGTATATAGTGAATGCTTGGGGCTGTAAACAGTGATTACTGAGAGCTGTATATAATGATTGCTGGGATAGCTGTATATAGTGATTACTGGGGGCTGTATATAGTGATTGCTGGGGGAGCAGTATACAGTGATTGCTGGGGGTTGTATATAGTGATTACTCGGAAGCTGTATTAAGTGATAACAAGGGGCTGTATATAGTGATTACTGGGGGGCTGTATATAATTATTACTGGGGAGGCTGTATATAGTGTTCGCTGGGGTCTGTATATAGTGATTACTGGGAGCTGTATATAGTGAATATTGCGGGGCTGTATATAGTTATGCTGGGGTGCTGTGTATAGTTATTGCTGGGGGGCTGTATATAGTGATTACTGGGGGTTGTATATAGTGATTGCTGGGGTCTTGTATATAGTGAAGGCTTGGGGCTGTATATAGTGATGACTGGGGTCTGTACACAGTGATTGCTGTGGGGTTGTATATGGTGATCACTGGGGGCTGTAAACGGTGATTACTGGGAGGTGTATAAAGTGATTGCTGGGTTAGCTGTATATAGTGATTACTGGGGGCTGTATGTAGTGATTGCTGGGGGAGCTGTATACAGTGATTACTGGGGGCTGTGTATAGTGATTGCTAGGGGGTTGTGTGTACTGATTGCTTGAGGGTTGTATATAGTAATTACTGGGGGGTCTGTATATACTGATTACTGGGGGCTGTATATAGTGATTTTTGGTGGAGCTGTATACAGTGATTAGTGGGGGCTGTAATAGTGATTGCTGGGGGAGCTGAATATAATGATTAAATGGGGCTCTATATAGTGAATACTGTGAGCTGTATATAGTTATTACTGTATAAAGATATTTCTTTTCCCTGTCTAGACTACATTCAATGGGGGCCTTCACCAGATTTTGCGCCCAGAGACCCCCACCAACCTTAATCCGGTCCTTAATATTATGTACAGTTTTGGGTACCAGGCTATACATAGTGGAACTAGCACAGGTGCAGAGGAGATCAACCAAGTTTTTTAGGGGATAGGGGCACTAGAATACAATGATAAATTACAAAATTTGGGATTATTCAGTTTAGATAAAAAGACTGCTGGGGGGAGACCTCATTACAATGTACAAATTCCTGAACAAGGATCACTCCACAGATCCAGAGGCCAGTTCTACCATCACCAATGACAAGGGGCATACTCTACACCTAGAGGAGAGGC
>WNYA01003619.1:0-14118 GCA_019512145.1 Engystomops pustulosus
TTGAAAAGGTCACATGTTTCCCAAGGGTGGGGGGGGAACTGCTCCTTTCCAGCCCCTCCCAAAAGGCAACTGCCTAGTCACACAGCAGATGCTAATGAAAGGTACAATATAACATATCTTTTTTTCTGTAAAACCAGTTTATTATACAAAAACACTTCGGCAGTGTATGTACTGTGCTCTGTGGGGACTGGGGGAGTGCTAAAAATGGGTCTCCTGGTTCCCTTTAACTGTCATCTTGTTCTAGGGATCCTAGGAAAAAAGCTGGTGGCATTTAAAGGGTAATGCCAAGCGAGCATTTTGTGTTTGGCGTCCAGGCTCACCCCGTGCCAAGCCAAGCGAGCATTTTGTGTTTGGCGTCCAGGCTCACCCCGTGCCAATAACATTTACGATTGGTTCTGACAGCGCCTATCACAGGTCTCACTGGTGGTGTGAGCCTGAACGCCGAACCTCTGGCTTAAGTCTGGGTCAGGATCCTCAACATGTTGGGCAAGGACCTGAACATTGCGTTTGGGTCTGCTCATTTCTAATTCTGAACCACTGGGATAGAAATAGATACTAAAATACATTTTTGTCAATTTTTTCTTTACATTTTTGGAATATAATTGTGATCCTAACTGACCAAAGAGAAGGGATGTGGAATAATTGGGATCCCTTTGAAGATTTCTAAAGTATTTGTAAACTTTTGACTTCAGAGGAGTTTTGACTCAGGAGGTATAGTAAGACCCAGGAGGTATAGGAAGACCCAGGAGGTGCACGTGATGTTCTATTATCTCATGGGTAATTTTTTGCCATCAGGCAATGAGAGCCTCAAAACTATAAATCTTCTCCCCTACTCTACCCCCTTCCAGTAACCCGAGCTGAGTTACTATAGAGGTAAGACTGCACCAATGTATCTCTTTATCTGTAATTTATCCATTGTAGATATATTTTTCACATCGGTCACGGTTCCGAAATTACTGCACATGTTATTATCTGGAAATCATATTGTCTCCTCCGCACAATGTTATACGCAGTTTTACTCCTTTTGCCTTGCAGGAATGGTAGAGGACATTCTCCTCTTTGTTATGGCTTATGACCGATATGTCGCTATCTGTAAGCCCTTACATTATCATCAGATCCTGAGTCGGAGAAATTGCTCCCTGATAACTTTTGGGATTTGGGCAGTTGCAATTTTAAATTCTCTTATGGTTGTTAGCTTATTGATACACATGTCCTCCTGTCACTCCAACGTCATCCACCAGTTCTTCTGTGATGCCAAGTCACTAATAAAGACGACCTGTACAGCCTCAGGAATGTTATTTGTAGTCCTGAATAAAAGACGACCTGTACAGCCTCAGGAATGTTATTTGTAGTCCTGAATACAGAATTGTCGATGCTTGCAGGAATTCCTATCATGTGCATATTGATTTCTTATGTTAAAATTTTCTCACTCATTTTCAAGATGAAAACAAAAGAAAGCCGAAAGAAAGCCTTCTCCACCTGCTCCTCCCACGTCACAATTGTTAGTATTTACTATGGGACTGGGTTAGTAGGATATTTTATCCCACCGTACTCTGATGTTCTGGATTCTATCTTTAATATAATATACACAACTATCGTCCCCGTGATAAATCCCGTTATATACAGTCTACAGAACTCCGCTATACAATCCGCATGGCTGGGGATATTCAGGGGAATGTGTTTTGGCTCTAGATACATACAAAGTGTTAGAAAATTGACTTTCAAGCGATCGCCCGTGTGAGATCAAAATAAGATTCTTAAGAAGACACATAAAATATTTTTTTGGGAAATCAAAAAAAGATGATAATAAATTACAATAATTGACAATAACGGGACTGTCAGATATTTGCTGAACAATTACTTTTTCCTATAATGTTTATCCCTATTGGTATGTAAAATTTGGGTGATGATTTTTCTGCTGTGATTTGTAGAGTAACCATAAGCTTGCTCAATATATTGTGTAATTTGGTAGTCCTCCAGAAGACGGCTCCGATGCTGAAGCGCATGTTGGGTTGGTCCCTGGTCACATCGGCTCCGGCTAAAATGGTCTTTGTCCATGGCTGTGATATCACTGTTATCTTATGTTATACACAATTTGAAGTGTTTCTTATACACTTATGTTTGCACTCCAGACATTACTAATTATAGGTTGTTGTTGAGTCCTTTTACAGATCTCCATGACAGCAAAAATCAGTAAACAGTATTCAAAAACCTGTATAAATTTGGTATCACCGGGATCGTACCAAACCAAAGAATAAAGCAGAGCTGTTTTATTTGGAGCACACAGTGAAAGTCATAAAACTGAGCCCACAAGATAGTGACGCATATAGGTTTTTTCCAATTTTTCCACATTTGGAATTGTTTTTCCAGCTTCCCAGTACAAGGAATGGAATATAGGCTCTCACACAGCTCTGAAAAATGAAAATGTTATGGATTTTTGAAGGTGGAGAGCGAGAAATGTGCAAAAAACCGAGCGTCCTTAAAAGGTTAATATTATGTAAATTATCCTGAGAGGCTCCAGGCTCTACAGGGCTTAATTGAGACTGGAGTCCCACAGACTCATTTGCATAATTTTTATAGCCTGTTTTTCTTAAAAACAAGGGAATAAGAAGCTTAAAGAAGAGCAGGTCCTGCTAGAGGGGGCACACACCAGTATGTCGGTGCTTCGTTTACAATACTTCATCCTGGTGGTAGATGTCCTTTAAAGGGATCCTGTCACCACATACCTCATTTTCACTAAAAACAGGTTGTAGAAGCCCATTACAGCTGGATTGCAAATATGTCTTTCTGCTTGTGTGTTTTAACTTACTTTGCACCCTGACAGTATCCTATGTGTAGTCCCAGGGTTGGGATTTGGTTTGGCTGCATTTAAAAAACAACACATAACTTATCTATGCTGATCTGTCCTAATCTCTCAGCCCCCACTTTTGTGCTCCTATACAGCTCCTCACTCCTCCAGTGACTTCATCTCAGTACACTGTGAGCTCTGTGAAGGAGCAGAAGGGAGGAGCTGTACAGGAGCACAAAGGTGGTGGCTTAAAGATGAGGAGTGAGCAGCACAAACAAGTCACATGTTATTTTTTGATATGCATCTGAACCAAAGCCCAACCCCTGGGACTTAACAGAGGGAATGAATCCAGGGAGCCAGGTAAGCTAAAATATACACTTATATAGTAATGCAAATACAGAAAGGCATGTTTGCAATGCAACTGTAATGGACTTCATAGTTTCATAGTTTCATAGTTTCATAGTTTCTACGGTTGAAAAAAGACACTTGTCCATCAAGTTCAACCAAGGAAGGGTGACAGTATCTGATCCCAGTCTATATCCTGTATTGCAGCCATGAATTTTTGGAAATTAGCCCTCTTAAAATTCAAAGTTTTCGATTTTCCCACCTGTTTCTGCTTTTTAAAGTTTAAGAGGAAAATAATTATATTATGATCGCTGTTTCCAAGGGGTTCCCTGATACTGACATTTTGGACAATCTCCTCATTGTTAGAAATCACAAGGTCCAACAATGCGTCACCTCTTGTGGGATCTTCTACAAGCTGCAACATAAAATTATCCTGCAGAAAGTTGATAAAATGTCTCCCCTTCACAGATGAAGACGAGCCCTGACCCCAATTTATATTTGGAAAGTTAAAGTCTCCCATTATCACTACGGTCCCCCCCTGTGCAGCCCGCTCCATCTGTTTATATAGGTGACCCTCTATTTCCTCAGAGATGTTAGGGGGTCTATAAATTACACCAAAAATAATTTTCTCAAAGCTCTCTTGGCTTTGAATTTCAACCCACAAAGTTTCTGCCTCCTCACACTCTGAGACCACTGACTCATTCACAATCGCTTTTAAGTCTCTTCTGACATACAGACATACACCACCTCCCCTCCTATTTGCCCTGTCTTTCCGAAAGAGTGTAAAACCTTGAATATTAACAACCCAATCATGCGATGCATCGAGCCATGTCTCTGCTACACCAACAACATCTAACTGTTCCTCTAATATCAGAGCCTCAAGCTCGCCCATTTTGTCTGAGATACTTCTGGCATTTGTGAACATACAATTTAATTTTCCACAGTTATTTATCTGATTTAAAGTAATTTTACTGGCACATATATCCTCACCACTGTTCTGCAACTTGTGGATCTCCTTATCCACTGCCTTAGGCCCCCATACACCGCCCACATCACCACCCACCAACATAACCTGCCCCCTCTCTGACCTGTCTACCCCTTCAGTGTCTTCCTTTTCCTCCTCCCCCGAGCCTAGTTTAAATACTCCGCCACCCCTGCTAGTATCTTCTCCCCCAGCACAGCAGCCCCCCTTCCACTTAGGTGCAAGTTATCTGCAGAAAACAGCTTGTACCCCAGTGAAAAGTCAGCCCAATGCTCTAGGAACCCAAATCCATCTGCTCTACACCAGGATCTGAGCCATGCATTTAACTCCCTGAGCTCCCGCTGTCTGCTCTGTGTAGCGCATGGCACAGGTAGGATTCCGGAGAATACTACCTTGGAGGTCCTTTCCTTAAGCTTTGAACCTAGTTCTTTAAAATTATTCTTCAGGCTCCTCCACCTACCATCTATTCTGTCATTGGTACCAACATGGACCACGACAGCTGGGTCATCCCCAGCCCCTCCCAGTAATTTATCCACCCTTTCCACCACATGCCGAACCCTGGCACCAGGGAGACAGCAAACCATTCGGTTGAGGCGGTCTTGGCGACAAATTATTCTATCCGTCTTCCTGATTATAGAGTCCCCTACAACCACTAGCTGCCTTGGCTTACCTGCACTCCCATCCACCCTACTACTAGCTGGTCTGCTCCCCCGGCTGTGAGGGAGAGCAGGATCCGCTAGGGCTGCCATTTCTGACACTGACGTCCTTACATCATTGCACAATTTTGCAATTTTGCTTGGATGTTCAGAGTCAGAGTTGGCCTTCCTTTTCTTTGACCCCTTCCTACCGCCTCTAGTTACAGTAACCCAGCTACCCACCTGGCCCTGCTGGCTTCCCTCTCCACCCTCCACTTCTACCCCGCTTATTGCTTGCTCAGTGAGCAGCATACTCCTCTCAAGAATGTCAATTGCTCGCAGCCGTGCAATATCTTCCTCCAGATCTCTAACACGAGCTTCCAGTAGAAAAATATGGGCACATCTGTCACAGCGGTATTCACCCTCGAACTCTTGCTCCAGCAGTGTATACATGCGGCAGAGAGTGCACTGGAGCATACCACCAATCTTGCTAGCCATATCCTAGTAACAAAACAGTGATAAGTATATAAATCAAGAGATATAAAATGTAGGTTACTTACAGTTCTGTGGACTTCTCTTTTTCAAACTCTGCTTTTTTCAACTCACTTAAGTTCACTAGCCACTTGAAATCACAAGCCAAAAAGTGAGTTGCTAGACCTTAACTTATCAGGTGTGAACACTAATCCCTCCTCCCAATTAGCAGACCAGGCAAAGAAAGGAAAAAAAAAATCTATTTAAATTGTGACACTAAGAAAAGTGCTATTACCTATATACTCAGTCCACAATCACCCAAACAACAGATTCACTCTTAACACACACAAAACTCCGCTTTTTTCAACTCACTTAAGTTCACTAGCCACTTAGAATCACAAGCCAAAACTGAGCCAGCTCCCTGCAAGCTGTCTTCAGGAAAAATTAGATACCTGGTGACAGGTTCCCATTAACCCAACCATACTCTCCATTCTGAGACACAACCACCTGATGTGGACAACTATCATCAGTAATTATTCTTAAGTGACCGAAGGTGCAGAAATATTTCTCTTTGTTGTCTTGTAACTTGGAAGCACTGGGTCAGCCCCTGGGAACAGCGATGGGTCAGGACTGAATCTGTTCTATAATTAAACCTTCTGAAGGACTTACAAACATAGGCCCTACAAACTGAGTCCTTAAGGAGATTGCCATTGAGGCGTCAGTTCCTGGCATTCTAGTGGGGCCCGGGTATCTCCAGGGAGAGGGAACTTAGTGCATGATCCAACCATACCATGGGGGATATAGATCCTGATAGTTGCCAGGATAGGGCATGGTGGCTTACAAAGAACATGTCTATGCAGCTATAAGATTGATGAGCTGGGGAGTAGTTGGTGTAGTCCCAACCCTGTGGGTTAAGATGCGCTAAACGTCCACCAGCTGTGAGTCGTGTAGGGAGCACTTTAATGAGTTCAATCGGGAAGGAGCTAAAGGGAGTCTCAAAGTTGAGCAGTCCACTGTGGGGTATATGGGAAAATTAAAGTCACTCCCCAGAACAAACACACTTTCAAAGAAACATCAGAACTCCACCAAAACACCACGGCAGGCCTGGATTTGTCCCCAGGGAGGCTATGGTGATCAGGTGTCCCCACACTCTCAATTTAATAAAGACATACCGTCCTTCCGTATCAATTTTTGTGTCCAGTATCCCATGAGCCAGTCTTCTAAAGATGCCGATAGATACCCCTCTGGATTTGGCTGCTGAATTTGTACTATAGAACCATGTCGGATAGTATCTGTTGAAGAGGGTAGGGATGTAGTCAGTACGGAAGTGGGTTCCATGCAGGAAAAAGATAATGTCCTTAAGCATTCCATATAGTATCTGGGATCGCTTTTGGGGGACATTTAAGCCCCTGGCATTGAGGGAATAAAAGATAAGAGTAGCCATGCGAAACAGAGAGAGGAAAGATGGAGAGGAAGGGGGAGGGAAGATAATAGAGAAAAGAAAAACCACTAATTAACCCGTTAATTAGCTCTGTATGCTGCCTCCAGTCTAGATACATTCGACTAGAGATGAGCACTAAAATGCTCGAGTGCTCATTACTCGAGTAAAACTTTTTCCGATGCTCGAGTGCTCGTTTCGAATAACGAACCCCATTGAAGTCAATGGGAGACACGAGAATTTTTCAAGGGGACCAAGGCTCTGCACAGGGAAGCTTGGCCAAAAAACCTGGAAACCTCAGAAAATAATGGAAACACCACGGAAATTATGGCTAACAGCATGGCGATGACAGAGTGACCGAGTGAGGCGAGATAGCATCTAAAACACCCAATAATTGACCCTGACACTAGAGGGGACGGCATGCGGAGGCAGCGGCAGCAGCGGCATGCTAGAGAGTGGCATGGCGACATACCCCAAATGGACTCAGGCTTCAAAGCAATTAAAAAAATTCCTTTTGGTGAGGATAACATGTATCAGTATTTGGCATGCTTATGGCGGCACAGAGGAACCAAAGGAGGTGAGCAAGAAGCGCTGAAATGATTTCCTATGTGAATAAAAGGTTGACGGTATATTTAGTCGATAACACAGCACGGCGACGACAGAGTGACCACATTCCATAACGGATCTGGTGAAACATCCAAAAAATGAGCCTGACATAGCTCGTTTGCTAAGGGGATGACTTTTGGAGGCAGCTATGGATACAACGTGTGGAGGTAGCTATGGAGACAATGTGTGGAGGCATGTGGGTGGTGGACATGCACTCAGTCATACAGCTTTGCATCCATTATCAAAATGAGTGACCCATATAAAACACCAGAAAATCACAGCCGGTAAAACACCCGAAAAAGTAGCCTGACACAGCTCCTTGCTAAGTGGACTATGTGCTGTATTTCCTCTTGCGCTCTAGCGTCTGGGGTATAGACAGTTGAACGCTGTGCATGGAGACATTGGTGGACGCTTTGGAGGATCGTGGAGGCGAAATGGACAGGAAACAGCAGGGGCAGCATGCATGGATGCCTCTGAGGCTGCCTAATCTTGGGATGGAGCTGGCGGTCCACTGCCAGGCGAGTTTTCGTCTGTCCAAGCCCCTGCCTCTCGGCTCCTCCCCACCCAAAATGGGCCTGGGGACCAGAAGCGTTTACTTTGAAAAAATTTTAATTTTCAAAGCAGGCGGGGGCTACAAACAGCACTTCTAAGAACCTTTTGTATAAGATCAAGTGTAGTACTGTTCTTATAAGTATTGGGCCTGGTTAAGGCGGTGGAGGGGAATGTAAAGAGATGCGCAAGTAGCGCTGAAATAATATCGCTAAGTGATAAAAGTTTGGCGGTATATTTTGTGCATAACACAGCAGGGTGGTGAGAAAGTTAACAAGTTTGATGTGGAAGCCGTTAAAACAACCCAAAATTTTGCCGCACACAGCTCGTTTGCTAAGGGGACGATGTATGGAGGCAGCTATGGAGATGACGTGTGGAGGTAGCAATGTGGACAACGTGTGGAGGCAGCAATAGAGACAACGTGAGGAGGCAGCTATAAAGACGATTTGTGGAAGCTGCTATAAAGACGACGTGTGGAGGCTACTATGGAGACAATTAAATTTGGATAATGCCTGTATGTGGCAGTCCAAAAAAGTTTTCAAAACAGAGGAGTGGGTAGATGGCCCTCCAAAAAATTAAATAGATAGAGTACTATAGCTAGAGCCAGTTGCCTCTGCTTTAGTGTACAAAGAGGAGGAGAGGGAGGAGAATGAGGAGGAGGAGTGCATACATGAGAATTATTCAGGTTGAGCTGCTTTCACCTGGTGAAGAATGGAGGAGGAGACATAGTATGCCTGAGAGACTGCACTGTATTTCCTCTTGCACTCCAGCGTCTGGGGTATAGAAAGCTGAACACTGCGCATGGAGACATTGGTGGACGCTGTGGAGGATCGTGGAGACGAAGGTGTGGTTTTCGCACGGGAGGTGTTTGTTCAGGGGTCCTGGGCAGGGGGCTGACTAGCAGAGGCAGCAAATGACACAGGGGGAGGAGCAGTGGTGGGCCCGGCCGGAGGTGAACGGCCTTCGATCCATTGAGTGGGATGTTTAGCATTCAAATGCCTGGTGGTAGTTAAGCTAGTAGTGGTGGAACCCCTGCTGATCCTGGTGTGGCACAGGTTGCACTCATTAGTCTGTCGGTCATCCGGTGTTTCTTTAAAAAACCTCTAGACTTCAGAAAATCTACGGAAGCTTCGGAAGCTTCACTACGTGAAACATTTGGCGCTGATGCACCAGCTCTGGCCCTGCTTCTCTGTCTGGCCCCACCACCGCCTCTTCCAACCTGTTCTCGTATTGGACTCGCCCCCGTCTCACAAGCACTGTGTTTACCCGGCCTATCAAACCAGCTTGGGTCTGTCTAATCATCATCCTACGGTCCCTCAATCTGCCCCCCCTTTGGACTTCCTGCCCTGACAACAACTTCACCACTGTTTGACAATCGTGTCTCCTCATCGTCCGACACCTCTTTACAAACTTCTTCCACTATGTCAAGAAGGTCATCATGACCCACAGACAGCGACCGGTGGAAAACCTGGGCATCGGGAAAGAGTTCAGCAGAAACCTGACAAGTGGTTTGTGACTGTGGGAAGGGTCCAGAAAACAGTTCCTCAGAGTATGCTGGCTCAAATGCCAAATTTTCCTGGGAGGGGGCAGACTGGGGGGAAGGAGGCTGATGTGCAGGAGCGCTCATTTCAGTGACATGGGTGGACTGCGTGGAAGACTGACTGGTGGACAAATGGCTAGAAGCATTGTCCGCAATCCACGAAATCACCTGTTCGCAGTGTTCTGGCCTCAGCAGTGCTCTACCACGAGTCCCAGTAACTTGAGACATGATGCTAGGGAGTGTAGCTCTGCAGCGTTCCCCTGCCCCCTCATCAACAGGTAGGGTCTCACCCCACCCAGGGCCACGGCCTCTGACCCCTGCAGTAATTGGATGCCCACGACCTCGTCCTCTACCCCTAGCCCTCGGGTTCAACATTTTCAAAATTGAAGTCTATTATATAGACAAAAATGAAATATAACTGTAATTTTTTTGTGTTTTTTTTTTAATTTATTTTTATTTTTTTTTATAGAACAAAACATGAAGAAGAAATCACACAGCAACCACAGAAGATGATTGCTATGGCTAGTTTCTAACCTACAGCACACAAAAGGATTTTGTGTTGTGCCTAATTCAATCAAACCGCTAATAAATTGTCTCACTTAGGTGTTTGAGATGGATATGTGTGTCACTAAGAGCTAAATAGAACATTCGCAAGTCTCCCTGCAAATTCGTCACAATATTGTACTAGCTGCACTACTAGTGCCAGCAAGCCCACCCACAAGCCATTGACAGAAAAATAAAATATAACGCTATTGTAGCCCTAAGAAAGGCTGTTGGGTTCTTGTAGAATCACTCCTGCCTAACACTTTCCCTGACCAGCAGCAACTCTCTCCCTAACGGCATCCAGACAGAGAATGATCCGAGCAGCACGGGCAGGGGCTAATCTATTCCAGGTCACCTTATCAGGCCAGTCAACCACTGCTATTGACATGTAAGTGTACCACGTGATGCTGGGTATAGTGCAGAGTCTCCTGGCTTGTGATTGGCTCTGTTTCTGGCCACCAAAAATCTATATGCCCCGAGATGCCATTTTCTCGAGTAGGCGAAATACTTTACATACGACTCCATGTCCTCTCTCGTTGGGATCGTAGCCACATGTGCACGCTGATATGACTGATATCTGCCAGAGCTTTGGCCACATTAAGCTTTTTTTGCTAGAGATGCACATCAACTTGATGTAGAGGGACCCCTGAAGAATCAGAACAAGGTGAGATCACGCCAGGAGATTGTAAGGCCTCAGGTATAGATAGGCCATACAGGCTTTTGCAGTAAGCGGGTGCTGGTGAGGGTGGCCCCTGCAGCCGCTTTGGGTGCTGCCTGCTGCTGCATTGGTGGACAGCGTCTCCTGGTCTGAGGTCTCAGGGGATAGAGGTCTCTTACTACCCACAGGGGTGTTAGCTAGTGCCCTCTGGCTGATGGTACGGGGCCTCATGTTGGCTCAAAGTGTGCCATTTTGCTACGGGCATGCCAGGAAACTCTGGGGGCCAGGTGTTCTCTGGGGCCCAGGCTTTGGGCCGCATGCTGCAACAAGCGCGGGGGGGGCATCTTGAATGATTCTGGCTTCCCACGGTCATGGTGGCTTTTGGAGGTTCAGCTGGGGCTTCTTCTTTCTCACCCCCATTAGTGCTTTCGATCGTGGCAGTGAGTGACGGCCAGGGAATAGGAGTGGGGACGGATTGGAGCTTGGGAGAAGCATGTCCTCACTTCTCCATTGCCAGGCCATGCCCAGCCTTTTGTGGTAAAATTAGATACCGCAGCTTATACTCAGGTCGGCCAATACTTGGGTATAAATGTTAACTATAAGGCATAAGAAAAAAATCTGTATAGGTGCTTGAACAAAGCGAGGTAGACGTTAACAGAGACCTGACAATAACATATGTTATCAATGTCTGTTATCATATTCTGAAAGGGGCTTTAATTCTTATCACCTGGAAATTTTAAGTATTTTTTTTAATAACAAATGTATGGTTTGACTTATCTCAATGAACCAAAGTTCAGAGCCAAAACAAAAATAAAATTCTAATTTAAAAAAAAATCAAAAACTCAATATCAGTATCAAGGTCTTCACAATTTTGGCTTCAAAGAGTTTAAAAAAAATGAAAGAAGTCTAAAAATTTTTACTTTTTGCAATTTTCCTTCCCACCCCCGACCATGGGTGGGAAATTGCGAAATTTCTCTCAATGTAGTCTATTGACAATTGCATTCATTGGGCTTATGTTGGTTATGACATACTGTACTGTACTTCACCCAATAGTTGACTTTTTAGGTAGGGCACCAATACTATAGTCCAACCTCAAGCAATCAGTCATGAAGTGAAGGTTTAATGGAAATGGACATTCTAAATGTTAAAAATACTTCCAGCCCATTCCCTGAAATAATGAAAAATTAAAGTAATAAAGTGGTCACCACAAAACCCTGAACTCAATGCTATAATAAATTTAAAGGAAAAGATAAAAAGTATTTGCAACCAAGAAGGCCAAAAGCCTGTAACAGTAACAGTACACCAAATTATTGGGAAAGGTTATGGAGGGTGACCCAAAAAGCTTGACCGACATTACTCATTGTAAAGGCTATTTTATCAAACAGTCACCACACATGTATACACTTCTGACTTCTGTTATGAACGGACCCACTGAGGTCCGGGTTCACCAAGACGTTCTTCTTGAAACAATTCTTACAGGGCAATTGAAAAGGTTAGTTGGGAAGGCACATGAACGACTACCCAAACCTATGCATTTTGACATAATGGGGCAGATTTACTAACCTGGTCTGGTGCGATCCCCGAGCGATCCTTCAACAGCGTGCGCCCAAGATCCTGCATGTGTCGCTTCTGCGCTGAGGTCCGCCGGAGTTCACCTTCATCTTCCCGGTGCATGTGAGTGCATGGCTTGCGACACAATTTGATTTTTAAATTCCGTGGTTCGTCCGACGGCCATGCCCCCTGATTTGTGTCGCATGTAAGTCGGTGCAACTGCGCCAAAATCCGATCGGGTGCGCCAAAAAACCCACGTAAATGCGGCGCAAATTGGAAATAGCCGGGAAACCCGACGAAAATGCGCCGTTCGGACCCTTAGTAAATGTGCCCAAATATCACTTAATTTTGGTTACTAGAACACCCACCAGTAATCACTAACCGATGCTGGCACCAATAGCGAATATTAACCATCAGCAGGTTCTAGGGATCTTATGAAAAATGTTCACGGCTTTGTCAGTGGCATTTAAAGGGTTACCACCAACGAGCTTTTGGGGTTCGATGTCCAGGTTAACCTCACACCAATAAAATTTATGATTGGTTCAGACAGCACCTATCGCAGGTCTTACTGGTGGGATGAGCCTGAATGCCAAACTTCTGGCTTAAGTCTGTGTTAGGAACCTCAGCCTGCAATATTCAACAAGGACCTGAACACTGGGGCAAATTTGCTTACCCGGTCTTGTCGCGATCCAGCGGCGAGTTCTCCGTCGAGGATTCCGGCGATTCACTAAGGTAGTGCGCCCGATGTCCACCAGGTGTCGCTGCTGCGCTGAAGTCTGCCGGAGTTCGCCGGAGTTCACCATCCTATCTTGGGTGCAGGTAAGCGACACATATTTTTTTTTAAATTCCGTGGTTTTTCCAAATCCGTCGGGTTTTCCGACGGCTACGCCCTCGATTTCTGTCGCATGCATGCCGGCGCCAATGCGTCACAATCCGATCTCCTACGCCAAAATCCCAGGGCAATTTGGTGCAAACCAGTAATTTTCGGGAAACCCCATGAAAAAAAGCGATTCGAACCCTTAGTAAATGACACCCACTGTGTTTGGTTTTGCTCATTTCTACTTATGACTTGTTGAAATTTTGATTAATTACAGTAGAAATAACAATTTATTCTCACATTTTTGGAATATAATTTTGGTCTTCACTGACCAAAGAGAAGGGATGTGGAATAAATGGGATCATTTTAAAGATTTCTAAAGTATTTGTAAACTTATGACTTCAGAAGAGGTATAGTAAGACCCAGGAGGTATAGTAAGACCCAGGAGGTGCACGTGATGTTTTATCATCCCATGGGTAATTTCATGTCATCAGGCAATGAGAGCCTCAAAACTATAAATCTTCACCCAACTCCACCCCCTTCCAGTAACCGGAGCTGAGTTACTATAGAGGTAAGACTGCCAGACATTACATTATTTCACTTGCAAATGTAAGAAATGACTTATGATGTTGAAAAATTTTGGTGGTATGTTTTGCATTTATTTATGAGAAAATCTGATATTTGGTGAAAATTTGGAAAAATTCTTGATTTTCGAACTTCAAAATGTTATACTTTTTCCATACATAGTGATAACTGCAAATAATAACTAACATTCACTAAATGTCTTCTTTATGTGGACATGATTTTTTATGCATACTCTTATTTTTGTAGGATGTTATGGGGCTTTGAACGTTAGGTGCGATTTTTCACATTTTCATAAAAAACGCAAAGTCCTGCTCTTGAGGGACCTGCTCAGGTTTCAAATCACTTTCAGAGACCTAAGTAAAAGTAAAACCCCATAAATTACCCCATTAAAGAAACTACACCACTCAATGTACGTAATACAACTTTTATGAAGTTTGTTAACCCTTTAACTGTTTTACGGGGTTAAAACAAAATCGGATGCAATTTTGAAAGTAAAATTTTTTTGGCTAAGTTAATGTGTTCTTCAAAAAATGTACAAATTCTCAGTGGATAAAATACCAAAACGCTCACAAAATTTGATATCCAATCCCTCCCGCGTATAACTATACCC
>WNYA01003620.1:0-22611 GCA_019512145.1 Engystomops pustulosus
CTTGTACTTTGATAAACCTTCCATCCGTCTGGTACTTGACCTTGTACTTTGATAAACCTTCCATCCATCTGGTACTTGACCGTGTACCTAGACTAACCACCCAACCGTCTGGTACTTGACCGTGTACCTAGACTAACCACCCATCAACAGACCGGGAAACTAAATGTTTGGGTAATGTGGGAAGGCCACAGCGTTTATTAACAACTAAGACAAATTATTAAATAACGTTATAAATTAAAACATTTCCCAACTTGCTAGGCCCGCTTGGCATCTTCAAAATCTTGAGAACCAACTTCGCCCGAAATGGCGGCTGCGGCCCTGCAGCCGGCATGTGGGCATCTTCCAGCGCCTTAGGGCCTGTGTAACTTCTGTCTTCGCTGTGACAACTGTAGGAAAACAGAAGGAAACAGCCAGAACCAAGGAAAGAAAAGCTGAAAAGAAATAATTCTGAGGGCAGGGTGGGAGGGTGACTTCTCGCCTCTTCGGTCCAGGGGGCAGAAGGAAAGAGGCCCCCCCACGTGCTCTCGGACTTTATAAAACCACCGGGCGGGTCCTTACCCGCCCCCAAACACCACCTCCTGTGACCTCGCACGGGGGGAGTAAAGGGGCAAGCCCCACCAGCCTACCAGAAGGCTTCAAACCACCCCCTACAGTCCTCAGCCCCTTCGCTAGTAGCTTTGGGGCTTGTTAAGTCACTAGGCAGGCTATTACTCAGAAAAGTAAGTGTTCGTGAAACATTTGCAAAAAGCTAGATATTAACTTATTTGGTGGTCTCTAGTCTAACTTGAATGTATCCCTATAACTAAATGTGAACATAGCCTTACAAAAGCTACATGATAAATACAACCATTATGTCATACCGATCGTACACAACAAGTGTTAGCATCTAAGGTTAGAATATATAACAAATGTCACTTCTGCAGCGTTCCAGGGGCATGTAATGTTGTTCCCACATGTAAATGGTGCCTGCCTGCTGACTCATCCATCCTGGCAGATATTTCGTTCACTAAAGCCCACACACAGATTTTCCCATTCTTTTACTGAGCTATTTTTTCTGGTTAAAAAACAGCTTTTTGGATGAGTCTGGTACCAAGTTAATTCTATGAATTTATACTTTGTGTTATATAGTATGTCTATTAAACTATTAAATGACACAACGGGAATATGTTATATACATAATCAGGGCCGGCGCCAAGTGCAGGTCAGCTGGGGGGGGGGGGGCCCACAAAAGGCTGTACATAAGGAATCCATAGGGTGAGGGGGCTGTATCTAATGAATCCATAGGGTGTGAAGGGGGCTTATTTAAAATATCCATGAGGGGGCTGTTTGATATGATAAACTGGGGAATATTTTAGGGAGACTGTTTTAGTTTCTGAATATTTAATGCTGCCATGTGAGTTCACTGCAAAGGGGCCCACAGAGGCTCTGTCACCCAGGGGCCTACTGAAACCTAGAGCCGACCCTGCACATTATGGTTTTATAAAGTGAACCAGTCGGATAGTTTCTGCCATCATGTCTACAAAAGCAGTGTATGACAGATGTGGAGAAGCTGGGTTCTATAATACATAGGTTGAGAGACAGTCCTGATTGGCAGTGAGAGTCCTGATTACACCGCCCATACACAGTGATTGACAATGAGACCCCTCATTACCCCGCTCACACACAGTAATTGGAAGTGAGAGTCCTGATTACTCTGCCCATACACAGCGACAGTGCTGATTACTTCACCATACAAAGTGATTTCTAGAGAAAAGTCCTTATTACCCCACCCTTATACAGTGATTGTCTGTGAGAGTCCTGATTACTCCGCCCACACACATTGATTGACAGTGAGAGTCGTGATGACCCCGCCCACACACAGCAATTGTCTGTGAGGGTCCTGATTACTCTGCCCACACAATGATTGTCAGTGAGAGTCCTGATTACTCGGCTCAAACACAGTGTTTGTCAGTCAGAGTCCTGATTACCCCACCCACACACAATGATCGTCTGTGAGAGTCCTGATTACTCCGCCCACACACAGTGATTGTCAGTGAGAGTCCTGATTACTCCGCCCACACACAGTGATTGTCAGTGAGAGTCCTGATTACTCTGCCCACACACAGTGATTATCATCTCTCCCTTTATAAGTGTTTGTGCACAGGACTTTCAATCACTATAGAGGATACAATTAATATATAACAAGATGAGGGCCTTTTGTAGACCCTTAGAATGAGCCCTATGCACAAATCCTAGATGATGGATGTATTTTGTCACTACAAAGAACACGGGCATCTCTTAACTTTAAAGGATTTGTACCAAGTTTTATTGTAATCCTCTATCCACAGTTTAGGGTAGGGGTGAACAATTACTTTTCCCATGGGGTCACATGAGAATTGGGAATATTTTTAGAGGGCCAGACTATTATACTTAACTCAGTTCTACCCAATACCTATATACTGTATTCAGTATATAACCTATCCTTACATTAAAAAAACAGTAACTAAAACATTACAATGATTCCATGAAAACTTGGAGTACATAATCACATCATTATTTATTGATCGGGAGCTAAAATTAAAAAAAAAAATCTCACGTGGGCTGTGTGTGACCCATGTGGCACAAAACCCAGGTCTGGTTTAGGGGATTAATATCTGATTGGTGGGTATCCGACTGTGGAACCTTCCCTGTTCAGAAGAACTGGGGTTCTGTTCTCAATACTTAACAACTTAGCAGGCTGTATGTATCTTACTTCTCTATCCAGTACTATGGTAGCATTGCAAATTACCGAACACAGAGCTTGAGTTTCTCCAGCTCTTTCATAGACAGTGAATGGGAGTGCTGGAGATACCGCTGGGCTCAGCAATGGGTTTATGAGAGATCGCTCCTGTCAGACTAATCTGATTGGTTTCTACGAGGAGGTAAGTTCAAGACTGGATCTGGGGGACGCTGTGGATGTTGTATATCTGGACTTTTCAAAGGCATTTGACACCGTGCCACATAAAAGGTTGGTATATAAAATGAGACTGCTGGGAATAGGAGAAAATCTGTGTATTTGGGTAAGTAATTGGCTTAGTGATAGAAAACAGAGAGTGGTCATTAATGGCACATTCTCAGATTGGGTTGATGTTACCAGTGGAGTGCCACAGGGGTCAGTATTGGGGCCACTTCTTTTTAATATTTTTATTAATGACCTTGTAGTGGGTTTACACAGTCAAGTTTCAATATTTGCAGATGATACTAAGCTGTGTGAAGTAATTAATACTGAGGTCGATAGTTTAGCATTACAGAGGGATTTGTGGAAGCTTGAGGGATGGGCAGAGAAATGGTTGATGAGGTTTAATGTAGATAAATGTAAAGTTATGCACTTGGGCCATGGAAACAAAAAGTACAATTATGTTCTAAACGGTCAATTACTTAGTAAAACTGAAGCTGAAAAGGACTTGGGGGTATTGGTGGATGGTAAACTTAATTTAGTGACCAGAGCCAGGCGGCTGCTGCCAAAGCAAATAAAATAATGGGATGTATCAAGAGAGGAATAGATTCTCATGATAAAGACATAGTTTTGCCCTTATACAAATCCCTGGTCAGACCACACATGGAATATTGTGTACAGTTTTGGGCACCAGTGTATAAAAAGGATATAGTAGAGCTGGAACGGGTGCAGAGGAGAGCAACCAGGATTATTAGGGGAATGGGGGAACTAGAATACACTGACAGATTAAAAAATTTGGGATTATTCAGTTTAGAAAAAAGACGACTGAGGGGAGACCTCATTACAATGTACAAATACCTGAACGGACAGTACAAGGATCTCACCAAAGATCTTTTTATACCTCGGCCTGTGACCAGGACAAGGGGGCATCCTCTACGCTTAGAGGAGAGGCGATTCTACCATCACCATAGACAAAGGTTCTTTACTGTAAGAGCAGTGAGACTGTGGAACTCTCTGCCGCAGGAGGTTGTTATGGCGGACTCTATGTACATGTTCAAGAGAGGCCTGGATGACTTTCTGGAGAGAAAAAATATCACGGGTTACGGGGATAAAACATTTATTTAATTCTTAAAGGTTGGACTTGATGGACTTGCGTCTCCTTCCAGCCTTATATACTATGATACTATGATACTATGAATGCTACTGTAGTATTGAATGGAGCTGCAAGTACTCAACCTGCCACTCCATCGATTAGTGAGAATAGGAGCTCCGCTCTCATAATCGGTGCGGGTCCCAGCAACTGATCACATATACCCTATCCTGTGATAACAAATTTGGCTAAACCCCTCTACCGACTGCATTTAGAAGTCAATGGGGCACATTTACTTACCCGGTTCGGAGGAGTTCACTGAAAGTGCATTGTCTGATGATAATGCACTGTGCCGCGATGCACTAAGATCGTGCGCCCGATATCCTGCATGTGTCGCTTCTTCCTGGTCCATGTAAGTGCTTGATCTTGAGACACAATTTGAAAGTTAAATTGTGCGCTCAGTCCGAATCAGTCGCATCGTCCGACGGCAACCCCTCCGACTTCTGTCGCATGAAAGCCAGCGCAGCTGTGCCAAAATTCGATCTCATGCGACACAATCCCCTGTTAAATACCTGTCACAGCCGTGCATAACCCGAAAACATCAGAAAGTCCGACCAAAGTGCGTCTGTGGACCCTTAGTAAATAAGCCCTAATGATTTTTTTGCAGGTTTTTCATGGATCGTGGGTGAGAAAAAGTAAAAGTAAACCACAGAGCAATTTGAGCCAAATATAAACCTTATGGCCACTTTTCATTGAATTGAGCAAGAACTAATGTAACTCTCAGCCAACAAGTAGTCATCCGGCTGTTCTTCAGCTTGCGATTGCATTTAGAAAGCCTCTTGTTGGTTAGCCTTGTACTAACCCGATCCTTGAGGCGAGAGTCTATTGTTACAGATTAGACTGACCTCAGTTTTAATGAATTTAACGGCATATCATTCCTGCGTTTAATTAGGTTATATTTACATGGTTTAAAATTATCTACTTGAGTTCTTTTGTGCCATGTAAATAGGTTAAAAGGGCTCCAAAGAGGCCGGTGCGGGACCCAGTACAGGTGACATAATGCTGGAACAAGTGGATTTAATCATCAGTGAAGAGGAAGATAAAGTTCATCTCCGCCCAAGGTAGAAACTTACAAGTTCTCAGAAGTTACTGTTCTTTATACAGCACTTCTTTTGTTGGAGTAGAGCTTATACTTCTTCTGTAAACTGGGACCAAATATGTCAGCCATGTCCAGTCATCTTGAAGGTCATTTTAGGTTCTCGCTATGGTATCTTGGACATCAAAATTGTACAGAAGTATCTAGATATCCCTCTTGTTTCAGAAGTTTGGTTGTTTTTAGCTCCTTAGTATCAAGGCAAAAGGGGGACTCTCTTGTAGTTGTCCCTATGATTTTCTTTTGGGATTATGAGTAGACCGTTCTAATGGGATTGATGAGGACCCATCTCTCTTCTGTCTACTGTGCTCGTGCTCTTTCTAGCTATATAACGTTACCCCTCACTTACAGTACTGCATATGGGCTGTTTGGGCGGGCGATTTGGGGGCACATGGTCATCTAAACCAAAACACCGATACTAGGCTGTGATATAATAAGTAGATAATAGAAACTACAGCAATCCAGTTAATAATTCTTTGTTTATTCAAATAAGTAAAAAAACATTTTCAAGCATCACAGCATAGGGATGGACACGACACAAAACGGACGTGTTTCTTCCCGTAGGACTTAGTCATGGTTGTAAGTCTGGGACAACAAACTTATACTGAGTCTAGTGGAGACTCTAAGGTGAAATATTGATTACATCCCTAGAACCGCCTTCACTCGTACGGATCAAGGTTTAGCGTCTACCACAGACATACCAGTGTTTTCGACAACTGTTGTGTTAAAGTAGATATAATAAGGGGAAAGACCCCTACACCACTCAGGCATGTGTGTTGGCTCCTATCACACACATGTGTACAGCAACACTTCCTTGACATTTGAAAGGACCTCTAAAGGTCTAAAGTTTCAAATTACAACTTCTGTCTGCTGTGTAATATATTTACTGCTCTGCTCGTCACTTCTGCCTCCTGCACCCATCCCTCCCCACCCCAATGATGTGTCAGCTCACTGCAGACAATATCTCCCTCTGCAAGGAGAGGATGTAGAAGTAGGGGCAGCAGCAAGGAGTGATGAACAGAGCAGTCAATATATTATAGAGCCAGGCTGTGATTTTACATTTTCCTCTCTGGGACTCGCTGGCAGGGAGCCAGGAAAAGTTTCACATACTTTATTTCAAACACCATTTAACACAAAAAACATATTTGGTATATACAGTACTTTGTCTATAGTATCCAGGGCCGCCATTAGGAATTTTGGGGCCCGTGACTGGAAGATTCCCCCCCACATTACCACACTGATACATAACGTTGTATACACAATTTTTTTTAACCAAAACATTTTGAAGCAATAACAAGCCAGACAGGACCCTACTCTACTGCACGTGCCCACTTAGTACATAGATAGCCCCAGCAAGTGCCCACTCAGTATATAGATAGCCCCAACATTGCCCCTATCTATATAGAAGCCCCAGCATGTGCCCACTCATTTAGCTAGACCAACGCATGTGCCCACTCAGTCTATAGATTGCCCAGATAAACGCGTGGGGCTCCATCACTCCCGACCCAGAACGACTTCTGGTAATGTACCATTGTCTTGTATATGGCTATTGTACGCCATACTAGTTGGTACTGTATATATATCCCCTTGTGGTATTTGGAGCATTTCCTCACTTTATACCTGGTGCAATACCGTACCTCTACCATCCTCACGGTAAGCTTGCATGGACATCATTTGGGAAATTCATCTATTCATGATATTCACTCCTCCTATGGGAGTTTGTGTGTTTGCACCTAAATGAACTTCGTTCCTTGGTTTTTAAATGATGTTATATTGTTGCTTTTTGTATTACTTTCAATAAAGATGTTACCCTTAACACTTCTGTTTCTCTCTTTACATTCAATCACGTATTCAGATGTGGGAAGACTAATTATTTGGTGCATGCCACATATAACCCCCCCCCCCTTTTTGTATGCACACTCAGTATATAGATATCCCCTGCACATGCCCACTCAGTATATAGATAGACCCTGCACGTGCTCACTCAGTATATAGATTGCCCCAGCACATTCCCAAGCAGTATATAGATTGCCCCAGCACATGCTCACTCAGTATATAGATAGCCCCAACAGGTGCCCACTCAGTATATAGATAGCCCCAACACGTGCCCACTCAGTATATAGATAGCCCCTACACGTGCTCACTCAGTATATAGATATCCCCTGCACATTCCCAAGCAGTATATAGATTGCCCCAGCACATGCTCATTCAGTATATAGATAGCCCCAACACGTGCCACTCAGTATATAGATAGCCTCTGCACATGCCCACTCAGTATATAGATATCCCCTGCACGTGCCCACTCAAATAGATGCCCCACACGTGCTCACTCCAGTAGGATATAGATATCCCCTGCACATTCCCAAGCAGTAATATAGATTGCCCCAGCACCATTGCTCATTTCAGTATATAGATAGCCCCAGCACGTGCCCACTCAGTATATAGATAGCCCCTGCACGTGCTCACTCAGTATATAGATTGCCCCAGCACATTCCCAAGCAGTATATAGATTGCCCCAGCACATGCTCACTCAGTATATAGATAGCCCCAGCACATGCCCACTCAGTATATAGATTGCCCCAGCACATTCCCAATCAGTATATAGATAGCCCCAGCACGTGCCCACTCAGTCTATAGATAGGAGCCGACCTCTGCACATTACTGGTTTTAGAATTGAACCAGTCGGATAGTTTCTTCCTTCCTGCCATCATTTCTACAAAATCCTGTAAAGACAGATGTGGAGAAGCTGGTTCTATAATACATAGTTGAAGACGTCCCTGATTGGCATTGATAGTCCTGATTACATACACCGCCCTACACAGTGAGTGACAATTGACCCCTCATTACCCCTACTCCACACACACCAGTCATGGGAAGTGAGATTTCCTGAGTACTCTGCCCATCACACGCGACTCGTACTTCACCATACAAAGTGTTTCTAGAGAATAGTCCTTATTACACCACCCTTATACAGTGATTGTCTGTGAAGTCCTGATTACTGTACTACTTACTTCCGCCACCCTACCTGGATTGACAGTGAGGTCGTGATGACCCCGCCCACACAACACAATTGTCTGTGAGGGTCCTGATTACCTGCCCACAAAGCAATGATTGTCAGTGAGAGTCCTGATTACTCGGCTCCCAACCCGGGGTGTGGTCAGTCATAGTCCTGATTAACCCACCCACCACAAGATCGTTCTGTGAGAGTCCTGATTACTACTCCGTACGTCTACTCCGCCACACCAGTGATTGTCATGATAGTCCTGATTACTTCCTTTTTCCGCCCACACACAGTGATTGTCATTGAGAGCGGATTACTCTGCCCCACAACACATGATTTCATCTCTCCCTTTATTATAGTGTTTGTGCACGGACTTTCAAATCACTTAGGATAACATGTAATAGTAACAAAGATGAGGGCTTTTGTAGACCCTTAGAAGAGCCCTATGCCCAATCCTAGATGAATGGATGGTTTTGCACTAACAAGAACAACGGGGCTCTCTTAACTTTAAAGAATTTTGTACCAATTTATTGTAATCCTCTATCCCAGTTTAGGTAGGGTGACAATTACTTTTCCATGGGTCACTGAGAATTGGGGAATATTTTAGAGGGCCATACTATTAACTTAACTCAGTTCGACCCCATACCTATATACTGTATTCAGTATATAACCTATCCTTCCATTAAACAAACAGTAACTAAACATTACCATGATTCCATGAAAACTTGGATACATAAGCACATCATTATTTTCTTGATCGGACTAAATTAAAAAAAAAATCTCACGTGGGCCTGTTGTGTGCCCATGTGCACAAAACCCAGGTCTGGTTTAGGGGAGTTAAATATCTGATTTGAGTGGGTATCCGACTGTGGAACTTCCCTGTTCAGAAGAACTGGGGTTTCTGTTCTCAATACTTTAACCAATTACGCTGTTATGTATCCTACTCTCTATCCAGTACATGGTAGCCTTGCAAATTACCGAACAAAGAGCTTGAGTTTTCTCCACTCTTTCATAGACAGTGAAGGGAGTGCTGGAGATACCGCTGGGTCATCATGGTTTATGAGAGGATCGCTCCTGTCAGACTAATCTGATTGTTTCTTCACGAGGAGTAGTTCCAGACTGGTCTGGGATGCTGTGGATGTTGTATATCCGGACTTTTCAAGGCTTTGACACACCGTCCACTAAAGTTTGTATAATAATTAGACTGGGCTGGGATAGGAGCAATCCTGGTTTTGGGTAGTAATGGGCTTAGTGAGAAACAGAGAGTGGTCATTAATGGCACATTCTCAGATTGGGTTGATGTTACCAGTGAGGTGCCACAGGGGTCCAGTAATTGGGGCCCTTCGTTTTAATATTTTTTATAATACCTTGTAGTGGTTTACACAGTCAAGTTTCATATTTGCAATGATACTAACCTGTGTGAAGTAATTATACTGAGGGTCGATAGTTTATCATTCCAGAGGGATTTTGTGGGAAGCTTGAGGATGGGCAGATGAATGGTTGATGAGTTTAATGTAGAATAATTACACAGTTTTCACTTTGGGCTGAAACAAACGTACAATTATGATTCAAACGGTCAATTACTTCTTAAAACTGAAGCTGAAAAGGACTTGGGTATTGGTTGGGTGGATGGTAACTTATTTAGTGACCAGAGGCCGGCGGCTGCTGCCAAAGCAAATAAAATATGGATGTTACAAGAGAGGAATAGAATTCTCATGCTAAGAATAGTTTTGCCCTTATACAAACCCTGGTCAACCACCATGGAATATTGTGTACATTTTGGGCACCATGTAATAAAAGGATATAGTAGAGCTGGAACGGGGCAGATGGAGAGCAACCAGATTTAGGGGATGGGGGAACTAGAATACACTTCAGATTAAAAAAAATTTGGGATTATTCATTTTAGACAAAGACGCTGGGGAGACCTCATTTTACAATGTACAAATACCTGAACGGACAGTACAATGATCTCACCAAAGATCTTTATACCCTCGGGGCCTGTGACCAGGACAGGGGGCATCCTCTCGCTTAGAGAGAGGCGATTCCTACCATCACCATAGACAAAGTTCTTTCTGTACAGAGTGATACTGTGGAACTCTCTGCCGCAGGAGGTTGTTATGCCGACTCTATGTACCTGTTCAAGATAGCCTGAATGACTTTCTGAGAGAAAAATCTCACTGGTCGGGGATACACAATTTATATTAATTCTTAAAGGTTGGACTTGATGGACTTTTGCGTCTTCCTTCCCTCTTATTACTTGATCTATGATCTATGAATGCTACTTAGTGATTGCATGGAGCTGCTTACTCAACAAGCCTGCCACTCCATCGATTAGTGAGATCGGAGCTCCGCCTCATAATCGGTGCCGGGTCCCCCGCAACCTGATCACATATACCCTATCCCTGTGATATACAATTTGGCTAAACCCCTCTATACCCCGACTGCATTTAAAGTCAATGGGGCACTTTACCTTACCCGGTTCGGAGGATTTCACTAAAGTGCATTGTCTGATTAATGCCTGTGCCGCGATCCTAAGATCGTGCGACCGATTATCCTTCATGTGTCCGCTTTTCCTGTCCATGTAGTGCTTGATCTTGCGACACAAGTTGAAAGTTTAAATTGTCCTCAGTCCGAATCAGGCGCATCGTCCGACTGCAACCCCTCCGACTTCTGTCGCATGAAAAAGCCAGCGCAGCTGTGCCAAAATTCGATCTCATGCGACACAATCCCTGTTAAATACCTGTCACAGCCGTCATAACCCGAACACATCAGAAGTCCGACCAAAGTGCTTCTTTTGGACCCTTAGTAATAAGCCTAATGAATTTTTTTGCAGGTTTTTCATGATCGTGGGTGGAAAAGTCAAGTAAACCACAGAGCAATTTGAAGCCATAATATAAACTTTGGCCACTTTTCATGGAAATTGACAGAACAATGTACTCTCATCACCACTATTCATACCGGCTGTTCTTCCGCTGCGATTGCATTTAGAGCTCTGTTGGTTCGCCTTGTACTAACCCGATCCTTGAGGCGAAGAGTCTATCTTATTGGTTACAGATTAGACTGACCCTTCAGTTTTTAATGAATGTAAACGCATATCAAAGAATTGTTTCTAGCGTTTAATTAGGTTGCTATTTTACAATGGTTTAAAATTATCTACTTGAGTTTCTTTTGTGCCATGTAATTAGGTTTAAAGGCGCTCAAAGAGGCCCGGTGGCGGGACCCAGTACAGTGACATAATGCTGGAACAAGTGGATTTAATCATCAGTGAAGAGGAAATAAAGTTCATCTCCGCCCAAGGTAAAACTTACCAATTCTCAGAAGTTACTGTTCTTTATACTCCCTTCTTTTGTTGGAGTAGAGCTTATACGTCTTCTGTAAACTGGGGGACCAAATATGTCAGCCATGTTCCAGTCATCTTGAGGTCATTATTTTAGGTTCTCGCTAGGGATCTTGGGACATCACATTGTACATAAGTATCTAGATATCCCTCTTGGTTTCAGAAGTTTGGTTGTTTTACGCTCCTTAGTATAAAGGCAAAAGGGGGACTCCTCTTGTAGTTGTCCCTAGGATTTTCTCTGGGATCCATGAGTAGACACTTCTATGGGACTGATGAGGCCCATCTCTCTCTGTCTCTGGGTTCGTGCTCTTATCTAGCTATATAACGTTACTCCTCTCTTACCGTACATGCATCTTGCTGTTTGGCGGGCGTTTTGGGGGCACTGGTCCCTAGACCAAACACTGATATACTAGGGTCTGTGATATAATAAGTAGATAATAGAAACGACAGCATCCAGTTAATATTCTTGTTTAGTCAAATAATAAAAAACATTTTCAGCATCAACAGCATAGGGATGACCGACACAAAACGCTGTTTCTTCCCGTAAGGACTTAGTCCATGGTTGTAAGTCATGGGACAAACAAACTATACTGAGTGAAATGGGACTCTAAGGTGAAATATTGATTCACATCCCTAGAACCGCCTTCACTCGTACGGATCAAGGGTTTAGCGTCTACCACAGACAATACCAGTGTTTTCAAATAACGGCTGTGTTAAAGTAGATATAATAAGGGGAAAGACCCCAGCCCTACACCACTCAGGCATGTGTGTTTGGCCTCCTATCACACCTGTGTATCAAACCCTTCTTGACATTTGCAAGGACCTCTAAAGGTCTAAAAGTTTAAATTACAAACTTCTGTCTGCTGTGTAATATAAGTTACTGCTCTGCTCGTCACTTCGACTTCTCCGCCTGCACCCATCCCTCCCACCCATGACGTGTCAGCTCGCTGCAGAACATGGGGCAGATTTACTTACCCGTTCCGTTCCGCGAGCCAGCGCGCGTTCTCTTGAACTGGATTCGGTTCCGGCCGGAATTCTCAAAGGTTCCTCTGACTCCACCCGTGGCGCTGCTGCCTGAGTCCGCGGAATGCCTCGAATACACCGGCCTATCCAGGATGAAGGTGAGTGAAATTTTCGCGACACATTTTTTTTTTAAATGTGGGGTTTTTCCAATACGTCGGGTTTCGTCTGCGCAACGCCCCCCGATTTCCTCAGTCGGTGCATACCGGCCGATGCGCCAATTCCATCGCGTCGCCAAAAAACCCGGGCAATTCAGGTACCAATCGGCGCAATCGGAAAAAATATTCGGTAACACACGTCGGGTAAACGCGAGAATCGCGGGCCCTTAGTAACATGACCCCCAATCCTCCCTTGCCAAGAGAGGAGTGAAGTAGGGGCAGCAGCAGGAGTGAGTGACAGAGCATCCACATATTATAGAACCAGGCTGTGATTTTACATTTCTCTCTGGGACTCGCTGGCAGAGCCAGGAAAGATTCACATACTTGATTCAAACACCATTTAACACAAAAAACATATTTGGTATACAGTACTTATGTCTTGGTACCAGGGCCGCCATTAGGAATTTTGAGGCCCTGACTGGAAGATTCCCCCCACCGGAATCCATTCCAACACCTGATACTAAACGTTTATACACAATTTTTTTTTAACACAAAACCATTTTGAAGCATGCAAGCCAGGACAGGACCCTACTCTACTGCACGGCCCATTCATGTATATAGATAGCCCCAGTCAAGTGGCCCACTCAGTATATAGATAGACCCCAACATGGCCCACTCGTATATAATAGCCCCACATGTGCCCACTCATTCATAGTAGCCAACGCATGTGCCCACTCAGTCTATAGATTGCCCAGATAACGCGTGGGCATTCCATCACTCCGACCCAGAGACTTCTGGTAATGTAAACCCCTTGTCTTCTGGTATATGGTCTATTGTACGCCATACTAGTTGGTACTGTATATATACCCCTTGTGTTTTGGATGCATTTCCTCACTGTTATACTTGTTGCAATACCGTACCTCTACCATCCTCACGTAATGCATGGACTCATTTGGGAATTCATCATGATTCATGATATTCACTCCTCTATGGGAGTTGTGTGTTTTGCACCTAAATGACTTCGTTCCTTGGGTTTAAATGATTTATATTGTTGCTTTTTTGTTACTTTTCAATAAAGAGTTGTTACACCTTAACATATCTGCTTTCGTCTCTTTACATTCAATCACGTTTCAGAGGTGGGAAGACTAATTATTTGTGCCTGCCACATATATAACCCCCCCCCCCCTTTTTGTATGCACACTCAGTATATAGATATCCCCTGCACATGCCCACTCAGTATATAGATAGACCCTGCACGTGCTCACCAGTATATAGATTGCCCCAGCACATTCCCAAGCAGTATATAGATTGCCCCAGCACATGCTCACTCAGTATATAGATAGCCCCAACGGGCCCCCCACTCAGTATTAGATACCCCAACACGTGCCCACTCATTATATAGATAGCCCCTACACGCTGCTCACTCAGTTATGATATCCCCTGCACATTACCCAAGCAGTATATAGATTGCCCCCAGCACATGCTCATTCAGTAATAGATAGCCCCAACACGTGCCCACCAGTTATAGATAGCCCTGCACATCCCACTCAGTACTATAGATATCCCCTGCACGTGCCCACTCAGTATATAGATGCCCCACACGTGCTCACTCCTCAGGTATATAGATATCCCCTGCACATTCCCAAGCAGTAATAAGATTGCCCCAGCACATGCTCATTCAGTATATAGATAGCCCCACACGTGCCCACTCGTAGTACCCTACTCAGTATATAGATAGCCCCAGCATGTGCCCACTCAGTATATAGATAGCCCCAACACGTGCCCACTCAGTATATAGATAGCCCCAGCATGTGCCCACTCAGTATATAGATAGCCCCAGCACGTGCCCACTCAGTATATAGATAGCCCCAGCACACGTGCTCACTCAATATATAATGGCCCCAGCACATTCCAAGCAGTATATAGATTGCCCCAGCACAGTCTACAACTCAGTATAATGATGCCACCAGCCATTCCACAATCAGTATGTAGATTGCCCCACACTTCCCAATTACTACTGAGTGTCGGAGGAGATGGACCTGCCTGGTTCTGCTCGGCGCGGTGACAACCATCTGGCGACATCTTTGGTGAGAGATCGGGATCTAATCCTAACACAGAAATGACCCATCAATAGACAGAACATATAACACAACATCTCAGGAGGGAGCGTTCCTATAGATAATGTACATTAGTCTCTGTTCACATGAGCTTTTCTCCACATTACTCTGCCCCATCATTTCCATGACACATACATATATGTACAGCAAGAATAACCTGTGATACATTGATGGTTGTATCAGCAGAGGCCCAATACATAATCTATATATTAATGTATGGTGATAGTCCTGCTCCCTCCTATGGGGAACTGACACTTCATGTGCTCCCTAAGGCTCCTGGACCGGGTGTCACTACACCCCAAAACTCCCTATTCATATGTAGTGTGTGTCCATGTAAGGTGTATATATAGATGTATATAGGTGTCTGTTTAAAATGTTCATATGTATTTATATCTACAGTGTCTGCATATGTATGTATAATTATGTGTCCATGTAATATCTATGTAATAAATGTATATATATTATGTATAGCATGTGGAATGTAAAACCATTACATCTATTAATAGTCATTCTCGCATCACTAGTCACTTTCTTGACTATGTAACGTGAAAGCTTCTGTCTTTTTACCACCTCATCAGCAGAGATTCCTATCCATTGGCACAGATTAAATGGTCATGTAAGCTATCTATCTGTCCAATGACCAATCACACCCCCTGCAGGACCTGTTCATTCTATTTGCTCATGGAACCCATTCTTTCAAAAAATGGCAATGCACTCCAAGGTAGTATCACAAAAAGTGACGTGGTGTCTTTTATTGATTCCATGTAGCAAAGTTTTCAACATTCACAAGGAGCCTTTGGGGTCAAGACAATAGGTCACATAGTCACGCAATGCAAACTATGTATAGGCCTTAGTGAAAATACACTCCTTGGTCCTACAAGGACAAAAACCAACATTTATAGACAAGTGCATAATAACAAATCATAGTCATAAGAAAATATATAATGGTTATATAAGTGTATTGACCAATAGGGAGGATGTACTCACATGGCCTTTTAAATATGTGGTGACTACTGATGTATGTATCACTGCTTGACAAAGGCTCCTTGCTAGCTGAAACTTTGCACATGAATAAAAGAACACCCCGTCATTGCTTTGATAGCTACCTTGGGATTCTACTCTCTGAAGCCAGCCGAGCATCTGGACTTCGGCAACACCACCAGCCCAATTGCGGTGTCGGCTCTGAAAAAACTTTCAAGTTTATCTATTGCGGGGCATAAAAAAAAGAGGGGGAGAGCCCTTTAGAGAATCGTCGCCCCATGCCATCTGCAGACATTTTAATGGACAGTAATGCCGGCTGATGAAAAAAAGATAAAAGAAACGCAGAGGCCAAAAAATCACCTATACACTATCAGAAAACATATAGCTAACGGGTTCAGAAAACACCTTAATAAAAAAAATTGGTAAACATACACAAACATAAAATAATACATACATAAACAATGATACCTGCATTATAAAGAGAATTTTATATATTACATATGTATGGACCAATGAGATGTATCACTGGCCTTTATATGTTTGCATACTGATCTATGTATCATGCTTGACAAAGGCTCCTTGTGAGCTGAAACGTTGCACATGGAATAAAAGACACCCTGTCACTTTTTGATACTACCTTGTTGCACATGGAATAAAAGACACCCTGTCACTTTTTGATACTACCTTGGAGTGCTGCCAGTTTTTTTGAAAATTTGTCCATGAGCAATAGATATGAACAAGGTCCTGGCAGGGTGATTGTTCATGGACAGATAGAGATTACATGACCCTTCATCTGTGGCCATTTTATGGATGATGTCACCACAGGTGCAGGTTTCGGTGATATCCCTGTTTCAGGTGATTGTCACACAGGTGCACGGCTTATTATAACACCCTGCTTCTTGTACTCTGTGCTATAACGAGTTGTTTACCCTGTGTAACCTTCCAAGACATGGGATGTTGTTTCCTACAGGACGTAAACAATGAACTCCTCAGAATGACCGAAGCAGAGATCCTAGAAAAACTGGGAATTGAACAGAAGAAGCAATTGGCCCCTTTCCTACCCCCCAATATCCATTTTTGGCTGGAATGGGCTCTCAAATTTTAAAACCACTTAAACGATGCACACATACGGGCCGCTTTATTCAGCTGTCTGAAAGGCAGAATATTTAGTGCCCATGACACACCAATCACAGCTCAGCTTGTAATCTTATAGTGCTGAATATTTCAAGGGGCTGGATTGGTTGCTAGGGCAACTATACATCTTATTGCCTTCAGACCGCTGCTAACTTGCCCATAATCCCTCTTGTGTTTTGCTTTCCCTCCCACTTTTGGGCTAGAGAACGCGGCCCCCCGAGGTAGACCCTTTCTGGTACGAGGCACCTCGGCGCGGAGAAAACATGCCCATAAAGGCTTTGGATACCGTTCCCTCTGTTCACCCCCCCCCCCCTTCTTTTCCCCCCCCTTCCCCTAACCTGTTCTTCCCTGCCCATCGCGCCATTAGCCGTGTCCTCTCCACACAAATGCATAGAGTACATGCTCTGGACTATTTATCCGCTAGGGTGTTAACCTTAATGTTGCTTAGGAGAACGGTATTGCGGTGTTGTCCCCCAATCCTTAGCTCGTTGCATTCCTTGTACTTTGCGACGTGTTCAATCCACGATTTTGACCACCCCCAACAACCACACGTCCATGTCCAGGCGCCTCTGTCTCGAGCATTTATTAAACGGTACCCACCCGTGGCGCTGCCAGCACCCCAGCCTGGCTGTTATGGTTGAAGTCTGGGTCCAATCCCCCACCCTGGACCCACCCGTTTTCAAGTTTTACTTTACTCCAATTTACCTGGTCAGCTCATTTTACTGTTGCTATGTGTGATCAACCCGTGCGAAAATCATCTCTTTGCGATTTAATTTAACCCCTAAGGCTGGAGGGTTTTTTCACTAGTTCTCGCTCTCCCCCTTCCAACTCATCACAGTTTCATTTTCGTGTACAGCCCTGTGTGAGGGCTTTTTTGTGAGAAGCCCTTTACTTTCCCGTCATGTTATTTAAATTTGTAACCTGCGCTGTCCTGCGACGCTGACCAACTACTTCCCACTGTGGCAAAAATTTTTAAAAAACGCAGTGCGTCAGTTTCTTGTGGGCTCAGTGTACGACTTTGTGCACTCCACCTCACACTCTCAGCTTATCTGTGGTTCGGTTGCGATCGCAGCAGTGAAGTGATACCAAATTTATACCGGTTTTTTATTGTTGTTTTATACATTTTCCCAAATTAACGAATGTGTCCAACAAGAAAAAAAAAACTTTTTTGCCATCTTCTGACGCTAATAACCTTTTTAATCCTCTGGGGCACGAGCTTGTATGAGGTGTCATTTTTGCGCGAATGAGGCCGAGTTTCAGTGCTACCATTGTGAGGACTGTTTGCCAACATTTGCTATATTTATTCCATTTTTTATGTGATGTAAAAGGTTGTGTAGACGTCAGCCATTTCGGACATTTGGGCGCATTTCCGTCTCGGAGGTCACCCGTCCGAGCCATTACAGTTTTTATATGTTGATAGATCGGGCATTTTGGGACGTGTCGACGATGCCCTAATGGTCTGTGAATTTTTTACGTTTATTATGTTTCTAATCGTTCCGGGAAAGGGGGGGTGAGGTGATTTGATTTGAATTTTTAATATTTTATTAATTTTTTTTTTTTTTTAACCCTTTTTTTTTCTTTTTCACTATTTTTTAGACCATCTAGGGTACAGTAACCCTAGATGGTAGATCATACTATCATATACCGCAAATATTTTGTTTAAATTGTTGCCCCATATATGCATTTTTGCAGCTCATTGTAACGAATCCTGCATAAGCCAGATCGCTTAGGGTCAAACGACAAGACGAGGCTACCATGGAACCGATCGCCGCCCCCCGAGGGTTCGGGGGCGCGGCGGCGTCATATACAAAGGATGGCAGGCGCCGCCTGCCGGGTCTTTTAACTGCGGCGGGACTTTGCCGCGCGCAATGGACGGGTTATTAGCGCGCTCGGTGCAAAGCACGACTCGGGTAGTTCGCGGTGGAGGGTTCTGCAATAGCAAAAACACCCTTTGGATGAAGGGCGTCCGCCCGTGAGCCCTCCTTCCTCCACTCCTTTACCTTCCGGGTCCGAAAGAGCTCCCTGAGGGCAGCCGGGGGGAATTGGCGACGAACCTTGTGGGTGGCTACCTGTTTGGTCCTTTCGGCACATGTGCGTGGGGAGTACTGCGGGCCAATATCCGCTCGAATCGCCTCTGAGTGCCGCCGATGTTCGCTGCCATACCAGGCCTGTCTCGTGCAATCCGGCATCGTGGTTCTATTCGGGGGGGGGCTGGAGCGCACGCTAGTGTGGCACCCCTTGCAGCGTCTGAGGACTTTGCCCCCTCTGCCATGACACCCTTCGTCTCAATCCAACCGATCAGAGATCCTTTAGATACCGTGTCTATACTACCAATGCGCTCCTTTATGCTTATGGAAAATTGTACACTCAAGAACTGACTTAGACCCATCATAAAACGCACAAAGTATCACTTTTTCGCACTGATGAACACCCCCTTCTAACACAGCCATTGGGGTTTTCTGATGTTTCTTGCCGTAAACACATTTTACTCAGACTTAACTTTAAGTGTAATTATGTAGCACTTGGATAGGGAAAACAAACAAACCTTTTGCCTTGGGCCTTATCTGACACTTGTTGACCCTGCCCGTGCTTTTTTATCCCTTGAATTCAGAAAAGGATCCAAGAATATGCTGCAAAGTGCTCCTAAAGAATAACACCCTTAAAAATTGTTCCCCATGGACCACTAAATAGAATAGTCCTCCAATGACCCTTCCCTCCATCTTGAAACAAAGTTCTCCATAGTCCTCTCCGTAATATGGGAACCCGTGAGTCTTTGCCCTGGTTTTCCTAATACACTTATGCCCCATTAGTTTTACCACATGAGATCATGGCCCCCACCACGTCGTTCTAAATACTAGTGACCTTAAAAATTACAAGTGTTCCCCATAATAAATATAAATGTTGCACAGTGCTCCCGTTGTGCTCACCATAGGAACCCGAAATTTCGAGCCTACGGCCTAAAGGGGTTGTTTTCCCACAAACTAAAGTTAGGTCTATCCTTAACTTGCTGATCAGTGGGGGCTCAGTGCTGTGGACCTTGTGGCTCGTCTGTAATGGAGAAGACGGCCGCGGTGTCAGGGCAATTCCTCAGATCCAAGAGATTAATGAAGATTTCATAGCCCCCTAATAATAAGAGTTGTAAGCAATAGGCCCCAAATTCCAACGGGCCCCTAAAATGAAAGTACCATTTCGTACACTGATTATTGAAGGACTGTCCAAACTTTATGCCTAAACTATTTAAGGATCCCATCGTGGTCCTAAATAATCGTGATCGTGTTATGCGCCTCCCCCCAAACAATGGCTTCTTTACATTCCTTCTCTTGTTAAAACTGTATTAAATCATTTCTCTCCATGTAATAAGGTCATGTGCATTAAATCCTTAGCGGCATGGTCACCAGGGACACCGGCCTCGCCAGCAGCCCCCTAAAAATCATGGCTTTCAATTTGACCAAAAAACAACACCACACACCCCAGTTGCTGTCGTTACTCTGGTGTTGTCGGGGAGATGGACTGCTGGTTCTGCTGGCGCGTGTGTGGTGACACCGTGAACATTTGGGGACATCTTGGTGAGAGATCGGGGATCTAACTCCTAACACCACAGAAAATGACCCATCATATAGATCAGTTAACAGATAAACCCATCTCAGGAGGAGCGTTCACTTAGATAAGTGTAATATTAGTCTCGTTCACATGAGCTTTTTCTGCCACATTACCTGGCCCTATCTTTCCATGCACCATAGATATAGTACAGCAAGATAAATCACTGTGATACTTGATTGGTTGTATCAGCGAGCGACACAATGATAATTCTATACCGGTCCCGCCTTAGGGTAATGTATGGGATAGTCCTGTCTATCCCTCAGGGGGAACCTGAAGCTTCATGTGCTCCCTAAATTTCCTGGGATTTCACGGGTGTTCACCTCACACAACAAAACTCCTTATATGTATTTGTATGTAAGGTAAGTGTATACGGTCATGTTAAACTGTATTGTACTTGTATATTTTACAGTTGTCGGCATAGGATCTGTATAATTAGGTGTCATATGTGTCCAGTGTAATACAGATAATGTAGATATTAATGTATTGATACATTGGAATGTATAGTGTAGCATATATAATACATTCTATTTATAATGCAGGTATCATTTTTATTGTATGTATTATTTATGTTTGTGTATGTTACCAATTTTTTGTATTAAGGTGTTGCCCCCTTTAGCTAAGGGTTTGGGATATGAAGGTGAGGGGCCTTGGTTTCTTTTATCTCATCAGCCGGACATTACTGTCCATAAAATCCCTGCAGATGGAGGGTCACTATCTCTAACTGTCCATGAGCAATCGCTATGAACAAGATCCTGGCAGGGTGATTGTTCATGGACAGATAGAGATCACATGATCCTCCACCTGGGGCATTTTATGGACAGGATTGTCTGGCTGATGAGGTAAAAGACAGGAGGTCTCACTTTACATATCAAGAAAGCAGAACAGAAATATTACTGGATGTATATTGGTAAATTACCTAATATCCTGCCCCCCACACTTACACACACATTACAAAATACATGAGGTAAAGTGGCCAATCCCTTTAATGCCGGTATAAGTATATACAATATATCTACTGTATTGGACTGGCTCTAACACATTACTGAACCTTAGAGGGGCAGCAGGAGGTAACTCAATTTGAAAACCAGCATTGTCCATTGTTATAGGGGGTGAAAGATTTGGGCCCCCACAACAATTTTTTCCAGTGGGCCCAAGACATCCAGTCCAAAGTTATATATCTGTATACTGATTTATATTCCAAGACATCCAGTCCAAAGTTATATATCTGTATACTGATTTATATTTCTCCAATGTCTGTATATAATCTACATGTATGAATATTGTTGCCATTCATGTGCCATATAGTGGACTCACAAAACCACAATCCCCAAATGTATTTTGAGGTGGCACTAGAATGTTGTTGCTGCTGCAGAGGGTCCACAAGTGCTCCATGTGCACGTAGTAGTGGGGCACATACAGGGGGGTCACTGCTTGTATGGGCCAAACAGCTTTGTTTTTTTGTCATTTGGACTATAGAGGTGATACTATATCTGGCTAAAATTTTGTCATTTGGACTATAGAGGTGATACTATATCTGGCTAAAAATCCTATCTCTAAGAGCGGCCTGACACTGAAGAATCCGCAGCGCTCATCTGACATTGCTACAAAAGAGGAGTGAACATTTGCAGAGTGCAGTTTGATAATTGGGGCACACCCGCACTGTACGTTCAGCGGAAGACACATTCAGTGGCGTTTATTTATCATCAGGGCCGGATCGTAGGGGGAAGGGGCACTCGGAGTGCGAGCCCAGGGGCACCCACCCACCACTTTGCCTCTAAAGGGGCCCCTTACCAAATGTGGGAGATTCGGGTGGTCGCATGACCGCCCAAATCGCCAACAATGTATTGGCGCTGGGCTCCAACCGATGTGCCTGACTTTGGTCTATGGCAGAGTGAGGGAAAAAGTTCCCTGCTCTGCCGATCGAATGGAAATAAAGATGGCGGCGCCCTGCCGCTGGGTGATGTCGCAGAGTGTGACGTGGCAGCGTGTGACGTGGCAGCGTGTGACGTCATCTTTGTTTACATCCACCCTGACAACGTGAGGGAGGATGAGGACGGCGAGCCTCGGGTGAACGATGCACAATGAGCACAATTTTAGAATTTTATCTAGGACTGCATACAGTTATTATAGGGGGTGTGTATATAGTTGCTATAGGAGGTGTAAATA
>WNYA01003621.1:0-23935 GCA_019512145.1 Engystomops pustulosus
TGATATCACAAGTTGGCCCCCTAAGGGATCAGGGCCAAAAGTAATTACCCAGTTTCCCCTTACCCTTTGACTATGGCCTATCTTGTCCAAAAAGTGTTTTTCTATAACAGAGCACCTGTAGAATATAAAATCAATTCAATAACATAACAAATAGTTACAGTATTTATACAGAAACTACATTTGTAGTTCAATAAATACGGTGTGTCAAAATGTATTAAAAAAAATCTGTATTTATTTACCACTTTCAGGCATTTATATAAAAAAGGCAAAAAACATATTGCAACTCTGCCACCGACAAAACCACAAATCTAAACTCAAGCTTCAGCAAGGTGTTTGTGGGAGATGTCAAATGTGTGACAAGTGTAACACTATAATTTCTGTCAAACGGAGCAAATTATCAGGTAGAGCTCTTGTCATCTGCACATTATGGAAAAGAGTGCAGTCTAGCTTTATTACATTTTATAGGATAAGAAATACAACTCATTCCATGGCCAAGGAAACTGATTCAAAATGTAAAAACAGAACTATTACTGGAAAAAGAATACATTAAAATATGACAAAAAATTGGGAATTAACAAATAAACTAATCAGAGGATTTGCCAATATGATATTGATTTAGATAGTGTTAGCAGGTGGTTGCTATGGCCAGAGATTACAGGGCATCTAAGTGGTTGCAGCAAGAGGAGTCTCCCTCTTTCAACTGATGAGAACCAGCGTTGCTATGGCATTGGGACACATTAAAAGATCTTGGTTCTCATTATATTTGTTTCTTTTTTTATAGTTACTCGGGCAGAAAAAAGACATATGTTCGTAAACTTCAACCATGGAAGTGAATGAACTTATTTAAGGATGTATCTAAGCCCTTTATAAATTTTTATGCTGTCTCTGCTATGAGTGTCTCCTGAGGAAGAACTCCATAGATTCACAATTTTCATGTTAACCCCTTAAAGGCCAAGTTTTTTACCATTTCCGTTTTTCACTCCTCTCCTTCTACAACCCATAACTTTTAGATTTACAAAGCTATATGTGGGCTTGTTATATGCAAGACAAATTGTACTTTCTAAATGGTACATTTAATGTTGTGTGCTCTGTACTGGTAAGCTGCTATAACAGTTATTAAAGGTGTCTGCAATTAAGCTTTATTGTTAATCCTGTTTCTGATGACAATCCAACATTTTTGAAATCCAATTGACCAAAAAAAAAATTTGGCTGCGGTTACAATTATACGTTTCCAAATTACATACAAATTCAACTTAAGAACAAACCTACAGAACCTATTTTGTATGTAACCCGTGGACTGCCTGTAGTTCAGTTAATATCTTGTATTTTAAAAAATGCTTTGCGTCGCCATATTCTGACACCCGTAACATTTTCATACTTCAGTGTACAGAATGTAAGGTGTCATTATTTGCAGAATGGGATGACGCTTTCATTGATACCATTTTGAAAACTGTGCAACCTCTTTTTCACTTTTAGTTTCAATTTTTATTCAAAGTGGCGATTGGGGCATTTATGAGCTATTTTCCATTACAATGTTTATCAAAAAATATAATTTAATTATTTTAATATTTTAGTAGAATAGATATATTGGGACTTTGCAATATCTAGCATATGTAAGATTTTACTTATTTATTTTTAAATCTTTTCTACGTAAAGGATGGTGATTTTAATTTTTTTTCCTTTTTTTTTCTATTATTTGAGCTCCCCTAGGGTACTTGAACCCCAGGGAGTATGATTACTTATATAATATACTTCAATATAACTGTATAATGCTTCTATATTACAGTCTGTCTCAGACTGTAATATGTTATCCCTAATGACAACTATGAGAGCCTTTAATAAGCTTCCAGCTGTCATTGTGCCGATCCTTGATGTCTTCAGAGGACGCCAACTGCCATTCAAAAATAGTGGCAGCAAGCTGCAGGTATGTCAGGTTAACTGCTGCGGTTGGTGCCAGAACCACGTATGGAGAGCGTTCCTTCCGTGATCCCTCTCCATACACCCCTTTATGATATTATTCACACTTTTATGTTACTTATCATACAGACACACAATCACTTCCTCTTCTATTTGCCTTGTCTTTCTGAAAGATAGTAAAACCTGGAAGTCTGGAACAATTTGTGTAACACTAAAAATCTCATGGGCCTTTAAAGATAGAATGAAAAGTACATCAAACAACAAAAAGGTATCTACTACTGAAACAAAAAAAAGTTTAAAAGGCATAACTTATTGATACAATTACATATATAAATAGCAGGAATAAAAGATGCAGGGCACAGCCCACATATGACGCACACCTAAAATGAGGACCCCTCAGTAACAGTATTGTCAGGGTATCTGGGATGAGAGTCCAGAAGAACGAGTGTGTGGACCCTCTGGACCACCACGGAAGATGGTACTAGCCGACACCCGGGACCTGAGTCTAAGTGACACTTGGTCTTCACTAGAGCCACCAGGCCATTCCACAAGTGCGACTAGCCCGCAGTGGCAGCCAAGGTAGTAGAGATGCAGAGACAGTCCGAGCCTGGGATGACAGCAGGAGAACAGCATAGGAGGAAACACTGGAACTCACAGCAGGACACAGGAACTCAGGGACTAACTGGCACATGGAACAGGAACACAGGAAAGGGACCACTGGAACACATCAGTCATGGGAAACACAGGAACAAGAATACTGGAATCACAGGAATACTGAAGACGCAGGAGGGCTTTCACTTCACTGGAAAATGGCTGAAGATCTAGCAAAGCAGGTTGGGAGGTGGCGGATTATAAAGTGGAGCCGGATTAATTTTCAGAGTGAAATGCCTTCATCAGGTGGTGGAGCTGGACACCAAAATAGGGGTTTTTAAGGCAGCCCCACCCAAAAATAGGCAGTATCACTCTTTCAAAGGTGTGATGTGCGCAAGAAAATGCTGTGTGTCAAACGGAAAAAATACAAAAGTTATAGATCAATTGTTCTTCACACAATTTTACACACCAGGAAAATATACTTGTGCAAATAGTTTATTCAGGGGCGTAACTTGAGGGGGTGCAGAGGTGGCGGTCGCACCCAGGCCCAAGAGGTTTAGGGGGCCATTATGGTGTCACGTTCCCATATGAGAAGACTAGTACTATAAACCATACATTTTAGTCGGGGACCTTGCACAGACTTTGCACTGGGGCCCATCAGCTTCTAGTTACGCCACTGAGTTTATTGGATGTACAAAAAACTAAATAAAATATGGTAGCTATGGTCCGCCGGAGTTCACCTTCTTCTTCCCAGTGCATGTAAGAGCTTGATCTTGCGACACAAATTGTTTTTTAAATTCTGCGTTTTTTCCGAATCCATTGGGTTGTCTGACGGCCACGCCCCCTGATTTCTGTCCCATGAAAGCTGATCGCGTGCGCCAAAATCCTAGGGCAATTCAGGTCAAAACAGAAATATTCAGGAAACCGGACAAAAGTGCGGCGTTCGGACCCTTAGTAAATGAGCCCCAATATATTGGGAGATCTAACCAACCATTAAAACAAAGGATAGGCAAATATATAAGGAACAACAAAAGTGGTATAAAAAACATACACTGTTGGTGCATTTTGTCCAGTACCACAAAAGAAATCTGAAATATTTATGTTTCACTGTGTTACAGTCTATCAAAAAAATTGGAGGGGGTGGGAACTTTATTTGCAAAATCAAAGTAAAATCCCATGCACTACTGAATTCTGTTTACCAACATGTGTTTTATTCATACAAATAAAAATATAAATTTGAAGTCTCATTATACCATATATGGATACGTTTTGTATACAATACAAGGCAATCTATAGCATCACAGTAGGTTATGTGGCAGCTAAATCAACATAGATAAAAAAGAAAACAGTGATAAAAATATTAGTGCATGCACATAAAATCTTATAAAAATGTCAAATGAATGGACAAACCAGACAAGGATGTGAATACACTGTATAGCATATAGATCGTCAGTCATTGCTGTTGTAGGTAATGTTTATCTCCAGTTCATGAAACAAAGGTTTTAGCCACTGAATTGTCCTGCTAATATTGCTCATCCGCAGGGTAAGGGTTTCACACATTCACCATATATTGTCCAGTGTCGCAATGAAAATGGTGAATCACCTGTCTCACCGGGTTTTAAGACAAACAGATTTCCTAGTTGCTGTAATGTTAAATGTTAAATATCTGTTACCTGTGTCTTCCCTTATTTGCATGAATTAAAGGACACCTGTCATCAGGTCTGTGTCACTTTCTGTCACTACTACCTGTTGGAGCAGCTCACAAGGATCCCATCCCAGCCTTTATCTAGTCAATTCATACATTAATTATTGTAAAATCATCATTTATTTATTATGTAAATGAGGCTGGTCACATGGTCAGAGGCAGTGATGTCACCCCTGTTCCCCCTCCCTGTTCCTCCCCCTGCTCATGTCTGTGTGTAATGTATAGTGACGCGCGCCGCTCCCACTAGTCGGCATTTATTTAACAGCCGAACCAGCGCTACCTGACAGCTCCGGGGAATCGGCCCTTCACCCGCGCTGCAGGTAAGCGACTCTACTCCACCTCCTATCGGTACTGTCTTTCACTGATTTAATTACTTAACTAAACGATTTATAGTTTACAAACTGGCTATTGGTCCATCTATCTGTGTCAGTACTATATTCATTTATTTATTTTTATATTTTTTTATTTATTTATTCATGCATTCTACAATTGATTGTTTAATTTATCCAGTTCCTCGTTTGGCTTTGATGGTTCGCCCACCCACCTATTTACTGTTTTTCTACCAGCTGTGGGCTCTGTAATTTACAAAAGATAAATTGTTTCTTGGACCACTTATTGAACTATTTATTTTATTCATGCACAATCTATTTATTTGTTTATTTATTTTTTGATCTACTCATTCATGTACAAAAGAGTAATTCATTTTGGATATATAAATTCACGTTTTTTAACTAGTTTAATTTATTCTATATCATGGATGCATTTATTGACTGTTCTTATTCATTTATATATGTATTGATTGACTTCAAAACGTGTCCTACAAAGGTCACGAATATTTAATGTTGCTATATAGATATATGTTATGTATTTGTGTATATATATATATATATATGTTTACCTACTCTTTTCTGTTATCACATGACCAATATTACTATACCCTCCCCTGTATATATCTATGTATATGTTTCTCTTTCCCCCAAGAACTTTTTTCTTTATATTCCCCCAGTATCTACCCGCTTGATAAAGGAGTCATATTAGACTCCGAAACGCGTTGTGTTCCTAAGATACCGAATAAAAATACCCCCCTTTATTGGATTCATCTTGTGCATTTGACGTATCTGTGTGCGCCGACTTGAGACAAGTACCCTTCCTGTTCTACCGACTACGCATCTAGACCGGTTTGGCAACCGTGTCTCGACGACCCTTGTCCACAGGCAGCACCAGGAGATATCAACCTTTTCACCTTCATTAGAGTTGTGTCTAATACAGCACAACCAAATCCGGTGAGCCTCTCTCCACTTCTCCTAATCAGCACCACAGCCTACGATCATACTACTCTATGAGCGCTTTTTGGTCTTTCCTTGTCCGCCTTTCTATAATGTATAGTAAAGCATAGTTAGTGCATCTGCTGACATGCTGCATCTTCCTAATACATATGTGTGATACACAGACATCAGCTACACAAGTACCTGACATGTTCTGCTATAACATGGCTGTCTGGAGCTGTTGTATCTCTCCTATACACACACAGGCTGCAGGGGGTGTGGCCACCAGCAAGCTCATGGAGCAGCCTCACACCATTACACAAATTGTCAGTCACGCACTGGGGGTGTGGCTGTGCCTCCCACTCATAAATAAGATGGACAGCTTGAATATGCTAATGACTCATTGGACATTTCACAGGTCATTTGCATACAGCTTTATGACCTCATTGCTTAGATTTACAGGCATGTAGAGGGACAATGAAGGGATAGAGACAATGCTCTCTAATGGCAGTTTATGAAAATATATTTAGATTAGGGGGGTTATTTTGCATGACGGGTTCTCTTTAAACACATGTTGGTTAACATAATTCCATAATGCATGGGATTTTATTTTGATTAGTGCCATTTTTTATATACCGAGTGACACATGGTACAACCATAGCACACGTGCCTTTAAGGGGGTATCCAACAAGTTTAGTGTGGTCTGGAGTATATTTTCTACTTTTTTTGCTAAATGTCAAGCGCTGAATCAAAGTTATATATGAGTATATGGCAGTAAAATTTCAAAAGGGCTCAATGCAGAACTGAAGATATTTGGTTTGCTTCTTGCTCGGACCGCCCCTCCCACTCCATAGGCCGGTGGTGACTGCCAAGCTTCATGTGGCAGTAACCACCTCCTAGTCCTGCCCCTTCATGAATACGTTCCTATTGTAATTCGCAGCAGTATCTGCTAGCTAAAAATAGGCTAGCGCTAGGAGCTTTTGTTATAGGTGAAAGGTCCTCTTTAAGGGGTGAAATACTGCTAACCCACTGTCCTGCATATACAGTATATGCTGCATGTCAGGAAATTTAAAGTAAAGAATATTATATGACACATTTATATGTCTCTGTTATAACTTTAACTATTGAATTGTTTATGATAGATACTGTGGATATAAATCACTTTTCATAATTTTCTAAAAACTGTGTGTAAAATCATTTCATTTAAATATCAAATTTGTAACTAGATGAGCACATTTTCAAGATTAAACAGTTTTATGCAAATTTATGCAATTATGTTATGCTTACTTGAAAGATTAACACCTGTTATGTGGTAATTATTCAAATAAATGTATTACTAACATTAAATGGCACTGTTTTGCATTACTTACAGAGGTCTAATGGTTTTTTTTAATTCTATTTTAAACATACATGAAGAAACGGTAAAGAGCAAACTTAAAGCAAGATCATTTAAGATACAACTGACTGAAGTTAAATGGAAGGTGTTCTTTTTTTAATCAAAGTTTTTATGCTAAAAATCTTTTTATTAATATTTTTTTTGAATTTTGAATGTTTTTTGCAATGTCACTATTTATATTTAATGCAAAGTATTGCATCCTGCAATTCACGTTATTGACAAAAGACTTTATAAATATAGAAAGACATCTGCTAATTCTGTAGGGCATTTCTGTTCAGCAGTTACCTCATTTACATCACAGACAAAGCAGAAGATAACATTTCTATAGAAAAGTTAATTATTGGCTCCACTACCATCAATAGATGATGTCACTGCTTGTTAATGTATTGATTAAACTCTTAGCCCTCATGCACACCAAAGTTTTTTCCAAAGTTATGGCCATTTTTTGGGGCTTTCCCATAGCGCCATATATTTCAATAGCGCTGCAAAAAAACTTGGTTGCACACTATTGTAATTTATTTGCTGCTTATTATTGCAGATTAATTGCTATATAACACAATCATGTGACTTTCCAAAGGGTTGGGACAAGCTAGTAACATCATTTGGATGATTTGATTCCTAAAAACAGGAGACAAGGGGCCTCAAAAAAATTTTATTTATAGATACTGACAATCAGAGCTCAGCTTTCATTTTCCAACAGCTGTTATGAAAATGAAAGCAGAGCTCTGATTGGTTTCCATGGGCAACTAGAACAGTTCTCAGACACTTCTGATAAAACTCCCTTATTATCAGTATCTACAAATAAAATTCTGATAAATCTCCCCCAAAGTGTCTATCTTGGGATTACCATCTTTCTGAATATCTTTCAGTGCTATCACACTCTACAGATTTCCACCCCAAACAAAAAGTTAAAAAACAACTTTTAAATCATCACTTTCTTATAGATGTGAACTGCAATCTTTCTGCCTTTGCCCACATTAGGACAGAGTGATCCTTTATTTTATTTAGCCTTTGGTCAGAATAGAAATTGCAGGTTATACACATTTTTGTTAAATATCTGACTTTAATAAATGTTAATGGGGGTCTGTAATATATTGTAGGTGTTTTGAGTGAAGTACAATGAATGGAGATCGCTGCCTCTCTCATTACCTGGATGCATAAACCTGGTGAAAATGATCATCCTGCCAAATTGTTTGTATATCCTGCAGCATGCTGCGGAGGCTGTTCCCAAGAAGTTTTCTCAGAACTACACTACAGCACTGCCAAATTTATATAGGGGAACTCGAGATCCAGACCTAGCATGCAAACTTTGCAAAGGCCTTAAGAACAGGCCAGTATGGTGGTCCTCAACTTCTATTTTTATAATATAGCAGGAGAGTGGCAGTACTTTTATCATTGGGTAATACTGGGCTTTTTGCCCAACTCAGAACACCACCTAGTTCATTATCTGGGACTTATCTCATTTTGGTCTATCTATCTATTTTGGTACCACCTAACTTCAAATTCTCCTATTACCCACCACAGTGTAAATGCCTTTAGGGGAGAACTTAGAGTTGCCACACTTATAAGCTCTGGAAGGCACGGAGAGTTGGAGGCGAGCAGGAATACATACTCTAGCAGACATATACAATGATGGTATGCTAGCCTCATTCTCAGACCTCAGATCAAGATTGAATTTGGACCAGAGAAGGTTTTACAGGTACCTTGAACCCCGACATGCTTCGGAATCACAGTTTACACACAATCACCATTGATATCTAAATACCCACTCCAATTTGCTGTCCCACACATAAGTGTGCCTGTCAATAATTAACCATATGACACAACTATACATCTTCCATTAGGCGTAACCTCACTTTGTTGCGCATGGAGAAAATGGGTTGTGTACATTCCTCCGCTTGTCCTTGATGTGGCTCCTTGGAAGCTGACTTTATGCATTTTATATGGGAATGTAGATAGTCATCACATAACAATGATCTTTCCAGCACTCATAGATCCAATAATTTTGGGAGTTATGTTTTTGGCACATGCCTATAATATGTCACTTATATCAAATATACAACAGCTACTGAGATGTTTTTTGTAAAAGTTGTGAGGGGTAGGATAGTTGAGCAATTGCAGGATATGTTTTAAATGTTCAGAATTTATTGGGTCATACAATATAATTGTGTATATAGCAACTGTATTTTTGTGTCCTGATACTTCAATAAAAACAGAATGTTGGGTCTCAATGTTATGCTGTTGGTGAGTTGAAAGAAACTTGTGATAAACTCCCTTCTAAGTGATTTTAGAGAAAGTTTTATAACTGGACTGAAAAGTGGTTTATAATTGAGTTTATTCCCTTTCCGCCCAGTGCCATACTATTGCATATCGCAACTGACAACCTGCACTAATTTCCATGACCAGAGATTCCTCCAATCGGACCCCCCTGATGATGCATCATGCTCAGTGAGTAATACAACACACTGCAATGCAATTGTATTGCAAAGTGAATCAGAGGATCGCATGTTCAAGCCAAACTGTCAGAAAAAATAAAGTTGTAAAAACAGTGAAAAGTCCCCCTAAACACAACTATTTTCTATACTTGTCTAATAAAGTACAAAAAATACTAAATCACAAAAAAATCCACATATTTAGTATAGCTGCATCCATAACAATCTGTACAATACATCAGAAAAATTATTGGACCCGCTCAATGAATTCCATTAAAAAAAAAAAACTGAAAACTTGTCAAAAGTATACATTTTTCATAAAATCCCCTCACAAAAAAGTTCTAAACTGTGATCAAAAAAAGTGTGAAGAACCAAAATGGTACCACTGAAAAGAATAACTTATCAGGTGAAAAATAAGCTCTCAACCAGCTCCATCAACCATAACTTAAGTTATGAAAAACTTGGCAATGCTAAAACAAATGCTGTTATCTCTATTTCAATATTTTTTTTAGGATTTCAATTTTTCTTTTGTAAAATTGGACAAATATAAAGAACACTATATACATGAGTAATCGCTATAATCATTATGATCCATATAAAATATCATTTTTATGGTACAGTGAATGCCGCCCCCCCCCCCCAAAAAAAATGCTGACAATCCAAAACAGGAATTGATGAAACACTTAACGACTTAAAAGGTTAACAACCTTCATAAAAGTTGGTTGAAGGGTGTAGTTTGTAAAATGGGTTTATGTGTGGAGTTTTACTATTATTTAGGCCTCTCCAAGCTACTTGAAAGCTGAGCAGGTCCGCAAAAGTATAATTTTGCGTTTTTTATGACAATGTGAAAAATGGCACCTAAAGTTCAGCTGATCACTGCAGTCTGGGACTAAAGTAAAGCACCCAGAGAGCTTCACCAGAGGTCACAGTGGGCAGAGATGTCGGTCTGTAGTTAGGGGTCGTCTGTAAGTCAGGTGTCCTTATTTAGGGGACACATGTTTACATTTAAATTATTCAACCTATCATCTAAATATGGAGCCATATGTAGCTGTCATTTAGCTTTTTTTTTTTAAATAAAAAATAATATTAAAGTTTGTCTTTTATACATATGATACACATATTTTCCTCTGAACACTTGCCTGTACGCCCATGCCCCTGGAACATTGTAGATAATGGGAATACTGCCAGTAAAGACTAAGGCTAAGTATGCTGTTTTGTGAGTTTAGAGGGAGGCACTCGTCGGATGACTGATGGCAATTCACCTTAATTGCTCTAATTACTTTAGTGCTACAATTGATAAGATATATTTAGTTTGGCAAAGCATATAAATAATAAAATAAAACTCTTTATTTGTAAACTCAAAACTCATTCTTTATTAGGTACTGTTTTTCTACTACATGTAAGTTACAGTCTTTTTACAGCTACAAGTACAGATCAACAGGGAACTGCGCTGTGTTCTATTTCAATGACGCCCTAGGAGGACACTATTCACTGTAACCTAGTTTCAGACTTGTGTAGAATGAGCATCTGTTCTCACCTTTATTCAGTGTCTTTGTTTAGCCTGGGTTCACACTGAGTGCCCTGGAGGTTTTTTATCTGAGTATTATTTAACCTTACAACCCACTGTGTTCTCTAACTGTAACTTTGAAATGTTTGTGCTCACTGAATTCTCTATCACTGTATGGTTCCCGTACTCTAACATTTTGTGACTGTTGTCTCCATGACACATTGTTTTCACAGACTAGGAAGATTGCGTGTAATACTGTATTTAAATGGCCTTTCCGCACTTACATGTTTTTTTATGGTTTTGTAAGTTACAGTTAAAAACAAGAATAAAATATTTTCAGTAGGAAGAACTGTATGTTCTAGCACTTGATAGTTTGTATGGTCAATGATTACTTGCGCTCCACTGTAACCAAGGCTCATTTGCAAAATTTTAAAGCCATTTTTTAACAAAATAAGAGCATAAAAAGCTAAAAGAAGAGGGAACCCTGCCAGAGGGGGCAGATACAAGCATGTAAATGTGTTTACTTTACAATCCTTCATCTTGGTGGTAAATCTCTTTTTAACACATAGCACACACATATGTACAAAGATCAGTGGCTCTTTACAGAGAAACAGCCCCAAAGAATGATAGTGCCACCCCCATGCTTCACAATTGGTATGGTGTTCTTTGGATGCAACTCAGCATCAGGGGCGTAACTAGGAGAGGCAGAGCCCCATGGTAGACTTCTGAATGGGGCTCCCTACCCCCTCAGAAATTATACATATTTGTTTACTCACACATTTTTACACTTATGCACACACATTTATGCACTGATATATGCATTTATACACTGACACAGTTATGCCCCCCCCCCCCTCACCCTGCAGGCCCCATAGCAGTTGCTATGGCTGCTACCGCTGTAGTTACACCCCCGTTCAGCACTCACTCTCCTCCAAACACAACAGGTTATGTTTCTACCAAACAGTTCTACTTTAGTTTCATCTGACTGTATGACTCTCTCCCAATACTCTTCTGGAACATCCAAATGCTCTCTAGCAGACTTCAGAAAGGCAGGGGAACACGTCTGGCACAGCGGGATCTGAGTCCCTGGTGGTGTGGAGTGTTACTGGCGATAGCTTTTGTTACATTTGTCCAAGCTTTCTTTTTATTTTTTTTATTTTTTTTAAAGAATTTTTATTAGTTAGAAATTCACGTACAATGACAAGTCATCATAAATTACAATTCTGTAGCGTACAGTTATAGTAAGAGTAATAAACATAAGCAAATTTACTAATGTACGCTTCGTGGAGGATTAGGGTAGGATTGGAAAGAGGGAGGAAGAGAGGGGTAGGGGTAATGTCCTTCTAGTTCTTCGCTCGAGCTCTACTTATGTCTGTGGACAAGTTGGGGTTGGGTGAGGTGGATCTAGGAATGGGATAGGGAATGAATTTGGGGGATAAATTTAGTCACAAACAAGTTAACATCACTTAATTCGTGTAACTATAAACAGAACAACTGGATGTGTATGTCTTTGTTATGGGTGGAAGCTGCTAAGCTAAGGTGAGGGGTGATAGTTATGTCTGACTTTCTTAGTGCCGTTGAAAGTAGTCCTTTGGCATTTCCCTACTCCTATGTTCCCTGTGTTTGAGAGGCTGTCCAGCTCAGCAGGCTGCTGACAGCCATCATCCATCTACCTTGTCCCGGAATTTAGACCACGGCTCCCAAATCTTTGAAAATTTGTGGTGTGTACTAGACTCCCAATGAGCCAGTTCCTCCATTCTGTACAAGCTATCTACTCTGTGTCAGCCAGTCCTTTGTTGTGGGTGGGTCAGGACTGAGCCACTTGGGAGGTATCATTAGTTTGGCAGCCTGAACTAGGTATGTTGCTAGATGGTTTTTTTGGGGTCCAAGCTACATTGGTCCAAGCTTTCTGAAGGTCATTTATGCCTCTCTGTATGGTTCTGGGATTTTTACTTACCATTCTTGTAATCATTTTGACCACACAGGTTGAGATCTTGCATGGAGCCCCTGATCGAGGGAGATTATCAGTGGTCTTCCATTTTCTAATTATTGCTCCCAAAGTTCATTTGGTCTTCATCATAGTGGAGTTTGGAGTGTGAGGTTGTGGACAAGTGTCTTTTATACTGATAACAAGTTCAAACAGGAGCCATTACTACAGGTAATGAGTGAAGGACAGAGGGGCCTCTTAAATATGACGTTACAGGTCTGTGAGAGCCAGAAATCTTGCTTCTAAGATGACCAAATACTTTTTTTCTGCCTAAATTGCAAATAAACTATTTAAAAATCAGACAATGTGATTTTCTGAATTTTGTTATTTGCATTTTGCCTGTCATCATTCTACCTATGGTCTCATTTAAATGCCTTTCATCTTTTTAAGTGGGAGAAATTACACAATTAGTGTCTGACTAAATCCTTTTTACCTCACTGTCTCTATTCATTCATGTGTTAAAAAATGTCTTTTTACCCTAGTTTATTTCTATTGTTTAATGTAGGATGATTATTATTTTTCATATCATTCACAAACCTGTATTTGTCAAATGGAACCTATCATCTCCCATACAGTATTGTTAAAGGGGTTGTGTCACCATTGCACATTGCTGTAATTGGGTCCAATGCATTGTTAAAAGTACTTTCACCATTTACACTTATTACAAAATCTGCAGGCTTACTGAGATAACTCCTTTTGTTCTGGTTGCTGGCACCCCCCGGTGGTAGCTGTGTCCCGTCCTGAGCAACAGCTGATCTGGCCGAGTCTGCGCACAGGGAGTCAGTCAGCTGTTCTCCACTACAGATCACTCCACGGGCTCACAGCTCCTCTGCACACTGAGAGATCACCTGACACACTGCAGCCAATAGGATGTGAGAGAGGAGGAGGGGCAGAGATTGTGCTGTGATGGCCACTGCTCACCAGCTACACAGGAGCCTACAGCAGCAGATACAAGGTAACTGCAGACAGACATGTCTGCTCAGAGGAGTCCTCCCCTAACATGGATCATAGCAATGTATCATCCCTTTCCTCCCTCCACCATTAGTCAGGTCACACAGGAGGCTGCAGAGATAACACAAGTAACAGGCTGAGCTCTGATCTCTCCTGATGCAGTCCTCCTCCTGTACTCTCCACCATTCACTGTCCCTCCATGTTACACTTCTCTCCTGCAAAGGGGCCCCTGTGCCTGACTAGCAGGAAAGTAGCTAAAGATCAGTAACATGTGAGAAGCTATCATCTCTCTATCTCCTATCTATCTCTCTATCTATCTATCTCCTATCTATCTATCTATCTATCTATCTATCATCTATCTATCTCTCTCTCTATCTCCTATCTATCTATCTATCTATCTATCTATCTATCTATCTATCTATCTATCTATCTATCTATCACATATCTATCTATCTATCTATCTATCTATCTCCTATCTATCTATCTATCTATCTAGTGATTTGGTTGCAATTCCTTACAAAATACACAGAAAGAGATTCAATCAACATGCAAAAATACAAAAGTTTATTAGTAAAAGTCATAAAAACAACTATTGCACCTAATTTTGTACAATCAATGCATACAAGAAGAGCAAAACAATGTATTCTCACAGCATCATGGTCGGTCAGGCGGACAGTAAAGTGTAAATATGTCGGAGGTCTAGAAAAATGCAGGGACAGCAAACTCCATGCGTATCCTCACTTCAAAGTGGGGTAAGTGTCACTTTGGAGTGACGATACACGTGGGGTTTGCCTCCACCTAGACTTCCGCCATGCATGTCAGCCTGACCGACCATGATGCTGTGAGAATACATAGTACATGTGTACTATGTGCAGTGTCCTGTGTAGTGTGCAGGGGGTGCCAGATTCAGGATTTCTGGCGCACGTTCTTCATGAATCTGGTGCCCCCTGCACTGCTTTGACAGACTGCACCAACTTTTTTTGGTGCACTTTTAACATGGGGCGTATGACACATTTCTATTGGACTTCTATTGGATCAGTAATGCAGGGACTATTTGAGCACTGCAGGTGGAAGGAGACTCTGAAGGCTGAGCGCTCTGTAGCACTGAGTTGTGCAATAACTGCCGCTGTCAGTGCTGTGCATGTGCCTGGCCCCTCCCACATCTGCTTCTGTGTGGAGCAGAATAGAGGCTGAACAAGCATCATAATAACACATAGAAAGGTATCTTTACTTCCAGGTAACCATTACAAATAGATTTTTGAAATATTTTAACCTCTTTGACAGCTTTTTGTAGTCAATTGTTTCGTGGCATAACCCCTTTAAGGGATCTTATTAGGCACGGTTTGGTGCAACCTCTCTTTCCTATTGTCATAGAGGTTGAGGGCACTAACTAATGGGTGGAGAACTCATAAATACCTAAACTGAGTATGAGTGCGCCAATAACATTGTAGTCCATAATGCATGGACATTTGAATTTGCATATTTTATTTCTCTGCCTTGCACCATGTATTTTCTTTAAAACGTTAAGCTTACAGACTTGGGCACAAACATCTACAAGGCAATATGTTTAGTTAATATGAGGCAATGTAGCTGACAGATCCCTCCTAGTTAAAAATAGCCATATTTCAGGCACAGTCACAGGTTTTGGAATAACATGAGAATCACGAGGGTATTAAAAAGGAATATAATGGGACACAATAGCAAGTATTTAACGGCAATGTCCTGTCTCAAAGGCATTTTTTCTTAGTGATCCAAATTTAATTATGTTTTATTTCATCTAATAGAGATAATTTGATTTTAAGTCATGGCATAAGTACTTTTCCAAGGAAATTGTAAAAGTGAATACAAAAACCATTTATCCGACCCAAAATGTCCCACATTCCACATTATTTAAGCTTCAAGCAGGGCATTTAGCAAAGTAATTTATGTCCAGACTTTTGCAGGCAATTATACCAAGTAGTATATCTTCAGTAACACAGATCGGTTGCTGAGAATCAAGATTGAAAATGTTTACTGAGTTGTGGCTTTTGTTTACCACAATAAAATGTGATGGATATTTAATTGCTTGTTTAATGTCATCTGCTTTGGTGAACAACCTAAGGTGCTTGAAATTGCTAATTATTTTCTTTTGTTTTATAGAAAGAGCAGAGAATTCCATTTATAATGTATTTAAATAATGTAGGGTCCTGGAGTAAGAGCAGAGTCTTTTAACATGGATTTATGTGGTACTACCATCAATGTGATTAATAATCCACATTTATGTGGATTTGATCTGCCCTCCTTTTGCCCTTGTGACTGATAACAATGAGGTCCACTTTCTATAACATTCACTTTGTAGAATATAAAATGTTTTACGGCTCTGATCTAGGGGAAATTACTTTGTCTTATATTGTCATCTCTAGAGAGATCTTGATAAAGTCTCATTAAGTAGGATTAGACAAGCTGTAAAGAAAATGAGAAACACAGTTGTTCATTTTAGTGTTTGTAGTTCATGAATTGTGAAACATAAGAGACCATTTTGATCCCATCGTTAATTATATAACGCCAGAAACTACATAGATTGGATTTTTTACAATCTTAGATGACTCATATGTCATAGAAAATTAAAAAAATATATGTCAAAGAAGATTTATGGTTCCCCATTTAATTTTATACTTATGACCTCTACTCAGGACAGGTCATCAGTATGTGGTGGGTGGGGGGTCTGATTCTCTGATCCCACATGGATCAGCAGGTACCAGAGTCTGTGGATAGAGTTGAAAGCAGAAAATTCCATCTATAGCATAGTGAGTAGATAGTATAGAATAAATAGAAGAACAGTCACAATAAATTATGAAGGAAAAGGTCATAGGATTCTCTAATGACTTGGAATCTGTTGAGTGTCTGATGTATTTTTCTTTAGGGCCTTATCCGAAATCGGAGATCATGGAATTAGCATTCTGCTGGAAACATGTCAGATTTTTTAAAGACAGGTGTCCCCATCTTTGAGTCACAGTCCTTAACCTTTTTCATGTTAATGCATTCTGACTATCATATGTGAGCCTCCACATTCCAGATGGCGGTGAAACTATACATTCCCATTAAAGGGAAAAGAGAACGGCAGATACCTTGATACCAAATTGCAGTACATTGAGGCATCAAATAAGAAATGCGACAATATTTTTGTGCTTAGTAATTTGACACAATTAAATGTTATTGAGGTGACCTGAGAATATTTGTGAAAGTGCAAGTTGTTGGTAGATGATGCAGCCGCACTATACAGCATATTGATAGCAGAATAGTTTCCATGACAACATAATGCTTGTACTTAAAGAGATGAGAGTTATATAATCACAAGCACTCAAGGTCCAAAGCTTTATTATGTATCAGTACTAGGTTTATGTAATGTTCAGGGATGGCAATGTGTGTGGATATATACTCTACCAATGCATCCCTTACATAATAACTAACTTGAGTTGTTTATGAAACTACATAAAATGTCTTTTATGTTTTCTTAACTTCAGTAAGTTGACTTGTAAGGTGATGTAAAATGTATCACCGACACCATTGACTGACATTTCTTGGTTGCCTTATGGATGGACATGTTTCATATATGTACAACAAGCTATCCAGTGGTTGCTTTGTGAATTGCAGAATCAGAAGCAACAAACATAATTTGAATTACCACGACAGATATGTAACACCATACAAAGAATAAACAGACCAATTGCTTGCATAGTGCTTTGAGAGCCAGTAGTAAATATAAATGTCAAGTAATTCCAGGGGTCTTTATTACACATACCATAGTTACAATACTTGAAGCAGCTTCATGAGCATCCAGAATACCCTGTGAGAAAACAAGCTATTGAAACACACATCAGGTGTATACAGGATGTCCTTGGTCTGTATATCCTATTAAATGTGGTTATGAAGCTACCTGATGTATTGTAACTAGTGAAGTTACAATTTTAAAATCATGGTACCTATTGTGGTCAACCTCTCTAAGAGAACTGACCAGTTAATTGTCCTAGCCTAGCCTAGACATTGTCCTGTCTAATGATCCTAGCCAAATTTAGTCAGATGCAATTTTATCTCATCCATCTTTTATGAAGGGGATGTCTATGGGACTCTAACTTCTTCTAAACTTAATTGTCACTGAAGGAAAGAGAACCAATCATTGCCTTGCCCCACCCACAGCCACACCCACTTATTTAGAGACCTCTGATGTAAGAATTACATTGCATGCAACTCTGACAGGATAGGCAGTAACAGGGAAAGGTAGAAAGAGGCAAATGGCTGGACCAAGATCTTATCCTTCACAAAAATCTCTTGAAGCCCAATTGGGTCTCCATGGATTAACTTCTCCTTTGCCTTTTTCGCGGACAATCCTTCTACAAATAGACAATGGAACAGTGATAGCACATAGAAACAAAACCAACAAAGTCAATAAAGTTATGCATGGAAGCTTTGGAGATATAGAACTGGACTCAACTTTGCAACCTGAATTGTATAGCTCAATACAAGCTATAGCCTGCACCCATTCAGGATTTTGATCACTATGGTCATGTGATCCCAGGTGCCATGCGGCACGCTAAGATCTTTTTTCATGTGGCCCTATTTGGGAGGCAGCCGCCTAGCCCATAGGCTGTGGATAGGTGCTGTCTTCCCTAGAATGGGTATGGCAGGGAAATTGTGAGTCTTTTGTTAAACTTCTAGAAATAAGTACAATTTCAGTCAACCCTGTCATATGACTTTCCATAATAGCCAGTAAGTCTCTTTAAAAGATAAAAGACACACAACTGTTTACAGTTTCAGAATAATTGTTCCTTGAACCATACAGTCATTACTAGATGCAAACCTCCTTCGTGATAACCACTCCCACATCAGTGCCAAGAACATCTCCAACCACTGATATGACCGGCTATCATGCTCTGGGCATGCATACAGTAATTAGTGCATGGCCCCTATTTTCTTCCAAGTATTACAGAGAATCTTTACTGGGCAAGTACAATGTGGGTGACCACATTAGGGTCTTATAGCTACCCCGGGTAAGTTTATTATTGATGGCCAACCCCTCAATTCTCCTTTGAAAGAATGCAACAAATAATATGTGCAAACCATTACATTGCTAAAGTTTTTCTGCAGTCTGTGGGAGCCACAAGTCAAGTAGTCTCCCGGCAGCAGGATTTAGGACTTCCTGTGACTGGTTTCTTCATAAACCAGCACATCAAAGAGGCCATACAGTCATTATTGTATGCAAGCCTGCTCCATAATAACCACTCACACATTAGGGATTTGAGGTCATTCCAAGGATATATGCACACCCCCTCTACCAATGATATAGGCCTGTTTATCGTGTTCTGGGTATGCATACAGTAATGAGTACATGGTTCCTTTTTCCCGTTCCTGTGGATTACAGAGAATCTTTATTAGGGCAAATACAATATGGGTGACCATATTACGGTTTTGTATTTAGCCTGGCAAAGTATATTATTAAATGGCCACCCCTTTAAGTCTCAATTCTCAAGAATGCAACAACTACTCAGTGCAAGTGCAAACCTTCAGTAATTTCACTGCAGAAATCCCAAATAGCACAACTAGTCTTGAAATATATTTCCTGGGCTTTAGTCCAGAGGGCATGAAGTATAATTTCACCCAGATCAAGCCTTTCCCTAAAGTATGATTACCTTAATATTTTTTAAAGGGCAGTGCAATTCTTAAAAATATGGCAAAGGCTACTTAGTATTTATAACTATACTGAGAGCATTTTACTAACAGAAAACAGGTCAACCAATGTACGATAGGTACAGAAAGTATTTAGAACCCTTTAAATATTAAACTCTTCGTTTCATTGCAGCCAATTGGTAAGATTAAAAAAAGTTATTTTTTTTTGCTCATAAATGTACACTCTGCACCCGATCTTGACAGAACAAAACAGAAATGTAGATATTTTTGCAAACGTATTAAATAATAGGTTTTCAGACCTGTGCTGTGACATTCATATTTAACTCACATGCTGTCTATTTCCTTCTATCTTTATATAAGACCTCACAGCTAACAGCGCACATGAGAATCATGAAGTCTAGGGAACTGCCCAATGAACTCAGAGATAGAATTGTGGCAGGGCATAAGGTAAAGAGAAGGCCAAGGTTACAAGAGAATTTCTGCAGCACTAAATGTTCCAAAGAGCACAGTGATCCATAATCCTTAAATGGAAGAAGTTTGGGATGTCTACAACTCTTCCTTGACCTAGCAATCTAACCAACCTAAGCAGTCATAGAAGAGCTTTGGCGAGCAAGGTAAAGAAGAACCCCACTGTGGCTCAGCTCCAGAGATACAGTAGGGAGATGGAAGAAAGTTCCACTAAGTCAACTATCACTACAGCCCTCCACCAGTCAGGACTTTATAGTAGAGTGTGCCAACAGAAGCCTCTACTCATTACCTGCATACAGTTTGCAGAAAAACACATGAAGGACTCCGAGATTATGAGAAATAGGATTCTCTGGTCTAATGAGACAAATATTAACTTTCTGGTGTTAATTCTTAGCATTATGTATAGATAAAACCAGGCACTGCTCATCACCTGCCAAATACAATCCCAAAAATGAAACATGATGGTGGCAGCATCATGCTATGGGTTTTTTTCAGCTGCAAGGACAGAACTATTGGTTGCAATAAAGAAAGATGAATACTGGAGAGGAGTAGTGGAGAGGATGTCCCAGGAAGAATGGCAGCGGATCCCCAAATCCAGGTGTGAAAATAGGGTCTGAACACTTATGGCCATGTGATATTTCAGTTTTTCTTGCAAATTTTTTTTTATGACAAGAAGGGGGTCAGAGTGTACATTAATGACCAATTGGCTGGAATGAAACAGTGTAAAAAAATGTTCTTTCTGTATGCACTGTACATGTGCCTGCTTCTCTACTTATCAATTCTTTCTAAAGAGGAACACAATAATTAGGAGGATGGGCAAAGCTGGATGGCACGTGCCACATATACAGTAAAGTTAAAAACTGGTACACTGCAGAAATGAGCAGATGGAATTTTCTCTAAATTGACAAATGTATGAAAAGCTGGAAATTAATGTGCAAAAGGGTTAAAAAGTACCCTACATAATGCTTATTTAAACTGCGGAGTGCTGAGATATTGGTACAGAAAAATAACTTTATAAAGTCATTAAATGTTATTTTGTTACTCATCCATACAGTACTGTCATCATGTATTGTGTCACACATTGTCCTGTCAACGTTGACGTATGAATCACAATACTCTCTAAATGATACATGGTGTACAGTACAAAATGTTATACATCTCTTATCATATTACATTGCATTACAATTGATTGTTAATGAAATTTGAGTGAATACAGAAAATGGTGTATATCATAATTTATGTAGACAATGCAAAAATCAGATAAACAGAAACAGTTATCTTGGAAATACATTGTTAGAACTAAAATGGAAGGACTGTGATATGCATATTCATAAAGTAACATATTAGTGGGAGTCTCAATGGCTTAGTCAATCTCTTCTGTGACTAATGGTTATGTAGATTATTAGAAATTTCTATAAAATTGGCAAACAAGTTGAAGAATACATTTTATGCAACTGTTATATTTAACTATATCACTATATCAGTATATATTCAGTATATATTACTGAACAATATCATCTTCAATATAATTTTCATACTATTAATGATTTATTTATAGTGACCAGTGGCGATGGGACACCTTGCTCCACTGTCCAATCAGCTGTTAATTTTAATGAGAGCAGGGAATGAGGACACCAATAGGTCATTGATAGTTTCGGGCTGGCAGGCGCACAGAGCAGTGAATATCAGCCAAGTGCCATTCATTTTTAGATTGGGCAGTACACGGATACACTAAATGCAATAGATTTAAATGGATCAGTACACACAGTTATTATTTTAGAGCCCACATGACTGATATCTTAAGAGGTAAAAACTACTACCACTGACATCTACACAAAGCCTACATATCAAAACAGCAAATTTCATTATGACTGTTCAATTGTCATCCTCCATCCACCAAGAAGTCTAATCCCTGGTCCCAACTTATGTCAGAATGCTGGTTACTAACCTTACTACACAGCATTCCACTTCCAAGAAAAGGCCAACCGCTTCCGTTCAAGGGGATATCCAAACAAAGTTATATAACATGCACTCAGCACATTATCTAGGTCACGACAGTCATTTCATTCTACTCCAATTGCAAGACAAATTCCTTTTGCTCATACTTACCACCCTACTGCCAAAAAAAATACTGAACATATTACATATCCACTGGTTTATTCTCACCAAATCTTTCCCCAGGATAGAAAAATTTCAAAATCCCATTCTCCCTTGTAGAAACAGACCCAAAAACTTATGTCACACACTCATTAGGGCAGACATTGGTCCCAACAGAGTAGAAATCTGTATCTTGACTTTATTTATAATTTATCCATTTTGATTGTCGTTATCATTTCACACCGTATTTTGTAATATTCTAATTTAGCTTTTCAACTAATATTACATCTGGTTTTCTTGCAGATTTGCTCGTAGAATTTCTACATTCCCAATGGGTAAGATCATTACTGATGTTTCCCTGAAAATAAGACAGTAGGGGGATATAACAATGTGTCTCAGGTTCCGCCAGTCTCAAGCTGGAAAACACTAGTCTTTATCACTGTGATGATGAATCCTGGTGCAGTATAAGACTGTCAGTTCAGAATTTTTGATGCACGAACGATTTCCCACAAGCCACGCCTCTTTCTCATGAGACCATAGCCCCCTTGATCGGACAAGTCGGGAAACTGCCAAAAAAGGTCTAAAAGCCTTGATTACAGTGGTGCAAAACCACCAGAATTGTGGGGCAAGTGCATTTATAAATGCTCCCCAGTGTCTTATAATTATATTTGCTCCTAACAAACCTATAGGTCTTATTTTCAGGGGATTTTGATGAACAAAAATTAAGATTCAATGCTGATCAAAAAATTTGAATTTACTGTAGTTTCCACTAATCCATGTACATCAATCTACGTTTGCCGATCCTGGTATTTTAAATCATGCCATCATCTTCTGGGACCTCATCCTAACTCTACTAACCCTGAATTTCATGCTGAATTTCTTGTGAGTCTATAATTTATCTACTTATAGTAATGTATGGCTTGGTTTTAGCTGTAGCAATGACTTCCACTAAGGTCTTATTTTCAGTCTATTCAGTCTATTTTATTTATAAGCTTGAAAAAAATTGTGCTAGGTCTTATTTTTTGGGGGTGTCTTATTTTCAGGAAAGCAGGGTATTACACATAGTCTTAGCTTCATTATTTCACCTTTCACATTCATTTAATATTAGATATAATAATATTTAATATTATCACATATTTAATATTATCACATACATTTATTTAACACATTCCCTCATTCACACAATTTACATATGAGATAACACACCCTCGACATTATCATATGGGCTGTCACAAAATGTTTACAGTCATAGAAATCTTAGTGTATGCAAACTTTTGACCTTTGCAGCAAGTAATAAAATGTCTTAAAAATATTTACCGTATATACTCGAGTATAAGCCGAGACCCCTAATTTTACCACCAAAAACTGGAAAAAACTATTGACTCGAGTATAAGCCGAGGGTGGGAAATGCATTGGTCACAGCCCCCCCCCCAGTATATAGCCAGCATGTCCCCAGTAGTATATAGCCAGCCAGCTCCAAGTAATATATAGCCAGCGTGCCCCCATGTAGTATACAGCCAGCCATCCCCATGTAGTATACAGCCAGCCAGCCCCCATGTAGTATACAGCCAGCCCCCATGTAGTATACAGCCAGCCCCTAGTAGTATACAGCCAGCCAACCCCTAGTAGTATACAGCCAGCCAGCCCCTAGTAGTATACAGCCACCAGCCCCTAGTAGTATACAGCCAGCCTGCCCCTAGTAGTATACAGCCAGCCTGCCCCCAGTAGTATACAGCCAGCCAGACCCATGTAGCATACAGCCAGCCCTCATGTAGTATATAGCCACCCCTAGTAGTATACAGCCAGCCCCTAGTAGTATACAGCCAGCCCTCATGTAGTATATAGCCACCCCTAGTAGTATACAGCCAGCCAGCCCCTAGTAGTATACAGCCAGCCCCCTGTAGTATTCAGCCAGCCAGCCCCTAGTAGTATACAGCCAGCCTGCCCCCAGTAGT
>WNYA01003622.1:0-23934 GCA_019512145.1 Engystomops pustulosus
TTGTGACTATTGGCTAATTGGGGCATTGTGACTATTGGCTACTGGGAGCATTGTGACTATTGGCTACTGGGAGCATTGTGACTATTGGCTACTGGAGAATTGTGACTATGTCTACTTGGGCATTTTAACCTATTGGTTACTCTGAGAGCAATCTGGTGACTATTGGCTAGTTGGGGCAATTGTGACTATTGGCTACTGGGGGCATTGTCTATTGGCTAGGGGGGGCAAAGACACATTACTCAAATAATCTGTGCCCAGCCCCCTGCAAAAGACACCGTCAGTGATGGCACTGCAGACAGATGAAACCTCATTCCTTCTCAGACTCATAATGGCAAACACAACAATAGAAATATTCGCCTCTGATATCGGATCACTTCTTTATTAGGAGATTCCAAATTCCGGGAAGTCCGTTTTTCCTGTTATTTTGATTGAATTTTGAACAAAATGGTAAAATTGCCATTTTTGAGGATCTGGACTCATTAGCAATTTTGTGGCAAAAAGTTTAAAAAATAAGTTGGATTATGTTCGCTCCTCGTTGCGGTGATGGATACCAACCGACATTACTGTGATAGATGAGACATTTCTAGCACCTCTCTCCCAAACATCCATTTACCGGGAAATTTCTTTTTGCTAGACGTAATAATAAACCCATCCTACATCTCATCCCAGGACGATTACGGATGTGGCATTCACTCTTTACAAATCAAAGGGTCCCAGGCCATGTGTAATATCTAGGGGGTCAGTTGAGTTTTACTCCTCGTCATGTTGGTGGGACTCTCCAGTTATTATGTGAGGAAAAAGTGTTTATGATGGAGATGAGGCAGGAACAGGCGTAAGATAAGTCAGGAGCATACTATGGTATAGACAGGAGCATACCATTAATTAGGCAGGGGTGGCAATGGGGTAAGCAGGGACAGATCCAACATTAGATTAGGCATGGGGTAGGCATGGGTAAGGCAGGGCAAGCAGACCATTAGATTTAGGCAGGGGTAGGCAATGGGGTAAGGCAGGGACAGAGCAGACCAGTAATTAGTCTTGGGTGCCATGGGGTAATGCAGGACGGAGCAGACCCAATTAGATAGTCTGGGGTGGCAATGGTCAGGCAGGGAAGGAGCACACATTAGATATGCAATGGTAGGCAATGGTGTAAGGCGGGACAGGAGCAGGAAGCAGACCATTAGATGAGGCAGGGGTGAGCCATGGGTAAGGCAGGAAAGGAGCAGACCATTAGATAAGGTTAGAGTAGGCAGGTGAGTAAGGTAGAGACAGTAGCAGAAACCGTTAGATTAGGCAGGGTGGGCAATGAGGTAAGGCAGGCAGGTGCAGACATTAGATTAGGCAGGGTGGGCAATGAGGTAAGCAGGGACAGGATCAACCATTATATACGCATGGGTCGGCACTGGGTAAGGCAGGGACGAAGCAGACCATTAGATTCGCATGGGTAGGCAATGGGTAGGCATGGCCCAGGAGCAGACTCATTAGATTAACGCAGGGTATGCCAATGAGGTAAGGCAGGGACAGGCGCAGAACCATTAGATTAGGCAGGGGGCAATTCTGTAAGGCGGGACATGAGCGACCATTAATTAGGCAGGGGGGGGGCAATGGGTAAGAAGGGACGGATCAACATTAGATTAGACAGGGGTAGGCATGGGGAACGGCAGGGACAGGATCAGACATTTATAGACAGGGGTAAGGCATGGGTAAGGCAGGGACAGGATCAACCATAGATAAGGCATTTGGGTCAATGCATGGACAGGCTGTTAGGTAAAGCAAGGACAAGCTATTATAGAAGACAGAAGACAGATCAGATTTTTTATTTTAGCTGATACTGACAATTGTTTAAAGCTGTTAAGGCTACAGGTAAAGGTAGGCGGGACCAGAAGTCACTGTATGTAAGGCAGGGTCAACCGAAAAAAAGACCCTACTTATAATAAAGAAAAGGCATTTAGCCTCCATTAGGTGAAATACCTAATTAGGGTCACCCATATAGTGCCTTCTATTTGTAAACAATCTGCAAAAGCATTAGCGCAGAGCAGAGGAGAAAGCGTGTAGAGTTGCAAACAAGAAGGGAAGTGTCACCATGTATGCAGGGAGAGAAGACAAGCATGTAGATCTTACAGAACGGGCAGAGAAGTGTACCCATGTAATTGGACAGAAGAGAAGTGTGTAAGAGCTCAGACAGACAAATGAAGTGTCCCCCTGTACAGGATAAAGAGAAGCAGGTAAGAGCTGCAGACAGGAACAGAGAGTGTCCCGCAGTATTATGATAAAGAGAAGTGTAAGAGCTGCAGACAGGACCAGAAGTGGCGCCTGTAGCATAGAAGACAATTGAGTGGGAGCTTGCAGACAGGACAGAGAATGTCCCCATGTAGCAGGATAATGATCGAAGTGTGTAGAGTTGCAGATAGACAGAGAAGTCCCCGATAGTAGATGTAAGAGAAACTTACGTGAGGCTGTAGACAGGACAAGAGTGTCTCCCATTAGCCAATAAATGAAGAAAGTGGTGTAGGATCTTGCAGATCGGAATAGGAATGTCCCAGTGTAGAAGATAGAAGAGAGTGTGGAGGGCAGCCGGACAGAGAAGTGTCCCCGTGTAGCAGGATATAAGACAAGTATTGTGCGCTTCATAGTAGACAAGATTTCCCATGAACAGGAGGATTGACATCAGTTGGTGTAAGAAGCTTGCCAGACGGACAGAGAATGTCCCAAAGTTATGCACAATAATGAAAGAGTGTTGTAGGAGCGTGCAGGATAGGAAATAAGAGAAAAATGTCCCAGTGTAGAAGATAGAAAAGAAGTGTTGAGGGGCAGACAGAAGAGAAGTGCCCCCGTTTTTTTGTGTTTAAGCAGATAGAGAGACACAAGTGAGTGGGAGCTTCAGACATGACAGAGAATGTCCCCATGAAGCAGGATTAGACAGAATGTGTAGAGCTTGTGCGACAGGACAGGAAGTTTGTTCGCCACTGTAGCACAATATGAAAGAAGTGTTGTAGAGCTCTTGCCTATGGATAGAGAAAATGTCCAGTGTAGAAGGATAGAAGAGAAGTGTGGGGGCAGATAGAGCAGAGAAGTGTCCGCGTGTAGCAGATAGAAAGAGAAGTTGTTGAAGCGCGACAGAACCGCGAAGTGTCCCCTGGTAGCAGGATGACCCACTGGTTGTCTGAGGAGGATTACGGCCACAATACAGGGGTGCGCAGGAGACCATTTCGGGGATTCCCCTCCGGTAAGCCCCTTCTGCGGAGATCACTAGGTGCTTTGGGTGTCACACACCTTGTCTGGCTCGGAGGACATCTCATGCTGGGTATAAAAGTTGCATCTAGCAAATGGGGCCATTTATTATTCATATGCTGAGCTAAACGCGACTTAATCCCGGTTTCAGGTGTACAAATACCCCCCACCATTTCCTTTCTCTCTATCTATTTTTTATCTAGCTCTCTCTTATGTGTACACCTTGTCCACCTGCTCCGTAACACTCAATTTCTAATCACAGCCACTCACCTGCGGCAACTCAGTGCACCAACCACTCTAGGTTTACAGAGATTGTTCCGCGAAAAAAGAAAAAACATTTTTTCCAGTGAGCCGGCAGTTTTCTGTTGGCGGAAAGGCCTTGTTGATGCCAGAAGGTTCAGAGGCGAATGGGCAACTGGTTCGATCTGATCGAAAGGCAACAGTGCCTCAAATCGCACCCCGTTCCACCAGGTAGGCAAGAGCATCTCGACGCAATACTGAGCTACATTTGCACAAGCGCATCGAAATTGAACAGTATAAGATTGGAAAACCGTTGCCTGTTCTGATGATCGATTTCTGCTGCGACATGCGGATGGTAGGGTCACGAATTTGGCGTCAACAACTGAAAGCATGGATCCATCCTGCCTTGTCTCAGCGGTTCAGCTGGTGGTGTGTTCATGGTGGGGGAATATTTTCTTGGCTCTTGGGGCCCCTTGGGTACAACGCCACAGCCTCCTGTATTGTTGCTTACCATGGTCCATCCCTGTAGAGCACAAGTACCCTGTAACCTCCTATGCTATTTTCAGCAGATAATGCCCATGTCATAACGCTGGAAGCAGCCAGCTGTTTCTTGGACATGACAAATGAAGGTCACTGGACCAAATGGCCTCCACAGTCCCAGATCTCAATCCATAAGCATCTTTGTGTGTGGTGGAACGAGAGATCGCACATGGATGTGCAGCCCACCAATTCTGCGGCAACTGTGTTGCGCATCATGGTCAATATGGCTCAAAATCTCTGAGGAGCTTCCGCACCTTGTTGTTCTAGCCCGAAGAATGAGGCAATGTTCTGAAGGCAAAGGGGGTCCAACCGTTACTAGCATGTGGACCTAATAAAGTGCCGGTGAGTGTATATGGATAGATATATAGATAGATAGATATATAGAGATAGATATGCGATCGATCTATAGATATATAGATAGATATCTATCGATCGATACTAGATAGCATCGCATAGCTACTCCTCTATTGAGGATCGATCGCTCGATCTATAGATCGCTATGATAGCTCGCTATGAGATGCATAGACATGCATAAAGCATGGGTGCATTGGGTACTTGCATTCTCTACTATACTTTTGGATCAGATACATGATTATGGAAACCCGGACCTCCCTGTTTGATGTAGACCAGGCCGGGGCTTGTGGTCCCCCTCTCCAGTATAGGGGTCTGAGTTTTGGACCTCCATGGATAATCACGTTTTTTTTATAGCGTTTTAATTCCTGGTTGGTTGTTGGGTGACAACTTATATGAGCTCATAACCTTTTACTAGAATTGTTTGGAGGAATGGGTGATAATTACCATCCCCAAGATTTGGAACCCCCCCGGCAGTGCCTTTTCCCATGAGCGGCCTCCGCCATGAGCAGCTCTGCTTAATCCCCCCCATGCCTTATATTAGCTTGTCAGCCTCCGCAAATTTGTAGATGTCGCCCGCAATCCGCACTTAGCGTGAGAATCAGATAACCGGCCGAGAAATAGCTGAGTCTTACGAATAACCGCCCCAACCATTCTTCAAAGTGATTTAGGTTTCCTGATCAACATCACAGAACCAAGGAAAAAGTCTGCAATTTGCCTTATGGCTCTGGAATTCGGGTGCAGTCATGGAGATGTAATATTTCTCACCAACAATTATCATGGAATTCTGAATTACGGATATAATAAAACTATTTGTGTCATGTTCTATTCTACTAAGATTTCTTTCATGCTAAACACTTAGCTTTGTTGTCAGTGAATCGAACCCTCCTTACCTGTACTAGCTATCCTCTCTCAGCTATGTCGTGGAGACAATTGTATCCAGTTTAGACACTCTCTGTGAGCGCACAGCTGGACTTCAACTGATACATTGTAACTCACAGACAGTGTCTAAACTGTACAATTATCCCCCAACCAGTTACTTATCTAGTTCTGCTCACACTGGGAAGTGAAGACATTGTATCCAGTCTAGATCAAGCGTGTGAGCTGCACCAGCCTGGACTTCACACACTGATACATTGGTAACTCCAAGCATTGTCTAACTGATACAATTATACGCCCCAAACCATTACTTATCGAGTCCGTGCTCACAGCTGTGAAGTGAAGCCAATTGTAGCCATCTAAGACAATCTCTGTGAGCTACCCAGCTGGACTCCACACTGATACATGGTACAAAACCACAGGGAGATCTGTGCAGCAGCTGTTGATGGATTTAACTCACAGAGGCCTTGTCTAAACTGGATATAAATTATACCTAACGCCCAAACCATGTACTTATCTAGTCCCTGCTCACAGCTGTGAAGTTGATACATTGTATCCGCGTTCTAGACAATGCTCTGTTAGTGGCCCAGCCTGGACCTCTCCATCAAACCAGCAGAGAGATGTGTGCAACGGCTGATTGGTCAACTCACAGAGCATTGTCTAGACTGATACATGGTACCTACAGGCTGAAAAAACCCTGTTCCAGCTGGAATTATGCCATGGGGTCATTACACTAAGGCCCAATTACGTTTATACGCGTGTTACACGATTTTCCCTGAATTTTGCCCCGGGATTTTGGCGCACGCATTGTCTAACTTAATACAATTGTCTCCACTTCTCATGCCGGATCATTGCATCCGGCGGACTTTTAGACTATTTAAAAAGACTTCAAATTCCTTAATAAAATTATATTTTTAAAAATCCCAAATGACATTCTCCGCCTCCGACACAGTCCTAAAAGTAACGGTAATGACAGAACACATTAAAGTTTATGTACATTAAGATAGACATGTTTCCCCCTGTCCCCCTGGACTCCTGAGTGATTATGGACCGTACCCGGGTCCGCAGCCGTGGGCCGCGTCCCTGCTGATATAGGGCGGCGTCTCTCCTCCCGTATACTGGCTCCTGTTGGTATCAGGGCCCAAATGTTAGCTCGTTACAATCACTGTAGTGTGGCAAAAAGAGTGTGACGTAAGGGAGGATGAAAGGAACGAGGAAAAGAGAGAGGCTAGAAAGGAAATGATAAGGAGTGAAGAGGTAGGAAGAAGGGATGGGGCGTACGAAGAGGGGAGCATATCCCTACGTGAGGTTACCCCCAGGGAAGAACAGTACCCCACAGAACATAGCATTTCCCCTTAAATTAAAAAAAGAAATCACCAGTAATATAAGACCAAGAGCCATTACTCAGTTATACTGGTCCCGGAAAGCAGTGAAAGACCTGCAATGCTGCGCTTATGTGTACGATGTTTGGCAACATACCATCCAGATGGTGCAATCTCAAAAAGTTTTGGGTGTCTACGACCTCCTCCTGACATCGTGATGAAGAACGTCAGCTAACAGTCGCCATAGGATATAAGCTAGAGTCAATGCTTTCCTTAGTCTCCTGTCACCATAGGAGGCCGAGCTGCATCAACCCTGATCAGCTTCCAGGTTTACTGCATTGCCTATTGAAGTGTGTCAGAGCCGAATATAGCTCCTCTGTCCCCCCTGCTTTAACACTTCTGCGTCTGCACAATACTACACACAGCCACCCGATATATACAGGGCTTAATGTACAGAGATCCTTTGTGTCTCTAAAGACCTTCCCCAGAGGCTTACCCGAAAACTCTTCTGCTCCGCTGAGCCGAGTTTATAGAATGGCGCCCCCGCCAAAAACGTCCGGTAAGTAATGTAGCAGTATTTAGTAAATGGGTCTCCATCACACCGATAAGGAACCTATGTTTAAGTGGCATGGTCCTGCTTAAGCGACACGGCGCTCCTATGCTGTCCCCTCTTGCGCAGTTGGGTGCTGCCTGAAGGCAAGAAGCTTCCACTCCCCTCATGTCTTGTGCACCCCTGCTTGCCCCATGTTAGGAGGGTGGGTCCTTATTGATTTTGCTCTGGACCCCTACAGCTTATGCTGTACGCTTATAGTAAGGATTTAAATATCCCGTTGGTTCTGGACCTAAGGTCCCTAATGGGACCCAAGAGCCCCATTACCACATAAAAAAGAGGTCTGGACATGAGTTATAAGTAATAATTAAAAATAATAATAATTTCTTTACTTTATATAGCTAACAAACAGAATACCCCACGCTGTCACCCCAAGCGTTTGCCAATCAGCTCCACGTTCCCAATGGGTCACAATCTAACCAACCAACACAGTATGTTTAGGAGTTGGGAAGGAAAACCGTTGACCCGTAGGAAACCCACGAAACCGAAAGAACCCAGGCCCCATCGCTGCAAGGCTATAATGCTAAACCGTTAAGCCACCGTGCTGCTTCATTTACAAGCATTAGGACCAAGAAAGGCTTTGAAGGGGGCCATTAGGTATAATAGGGAACAGAAGACTGAAGACCCTGAGTCTTCCCTGTGAACACACCCACATACTTCATCTTGATTTCTGTGGCCCTAATGTCACGACCCCTAGTGAATCTCATAGAGAAGGGATAATCACACATGTATATGGTCCCTATCTATGACTGGAAGGGGTTAATCCCGAGCATTACCCCATTAATACCCCCGCACAATTTGGCCCGCTCCACTCTCCTCCATTCTCTTACTTTAGAGACAATTTTGGCAGTGAGTCATCTAGCCGACGTGCCCCCCCCAACCCCGATCTCATATTCGGCGACAAGTTAATGAACGGGGGGAATGTGAACAACAGATGCTGAGGAACAAGGAGCTGAGACGAACCCACAACCTGACATTAATGCACTGTCATCCGCATGGGGGTCATTGAGTAATATCAGCCCAGCAAAAGCCATCCTGAATTAGCCCCGGCACGTAGATGATAGAACGGTGACTGCGCCCCCGCATCTAACATTACACATTCTAATCTTTATTAAATCCTCATTCCTTCCAAAAATCTGCATAACAAGATCTTCCTCCCTGTTGGCGGCGCTGGTGAGGTCAGGAGCGAAAAAGAACCCGGCAAACCGCGCAAAAAGGCAAGGTAACTATGAGCACATGGCAAAAATGGTGATTGGACCCGAGCTGCCATAAAGAGACCATCCCCCCCGACAATCCCACTAAAAGCAAAGGCAATTGTACGGAGGTAACAACCTTACCTCTGTAACCACTATGATGCCCATTGCCATCATAACCACTGCATCTAAGTGTCAGCACTAGACTTCCCTTAACTCCCTGCTTGCTAGTGGTTAGGGTTCTGAACGTTTGACGGTCCTCCAACATCTGCAATGCACATTTTAGCACCCTGAAAATTTTAATCTTGGACTAAAAAGTTTCACAATACTAATGATAGACATTGTTGACAACATCTGGGCTGTGGACAATCATTGAAAATGCTTTGTGAGTGGCAAGACCAGCCTCTGAGCGTAGGTTTATAATCTATTGCTTCTTTGAGTGTAAGGACCACATCGGGCTGTAGGTCCATCTAATGCTTCCTGATTGTGAGGTAGACCCCCATCTGGCTGTATGTTATACATCTAAGCTTTCCTAAGTGTGGTAAGGACCAACATCTGGGATTACGTCTCCATCTAATGCTTCTCCTGAGTGGTCAGGACCAACATCTGCTGTAGGTTATCATCTAAAGCTTCCTTAATGGTGTTTAGGACCAACATCTGGCTGTACTCTGCCATCTAATGCTTCCTCCTGGAGTGAGGACCATATATGACTTAGACATCATCTAATGCTTCTGATATATGGACCAGCATCTGGCTGTAGGTCATCCTCCAATTCTCTTGATTGTAAGGACCAACCATCTGGGCTTAGGACATCATCTAATGTTCTTGATTGGTGACGACTCAACTTGGTGGCCTTTAGATTATCAACTAAACTGGGAAGCTTCCTTAGTTTGGTGAGGACCAACATCAAGGCTTGTGGAGATCATCTAATGCTTCCTAGTGGTTACAGATCAACATCTGGGCTGTGGTCTCCCTAAGCCTTCCCTAAAGAAGGACAACATCTTGGGCTGTAGGTCACATCTAAAGCATCCTGAGTGGTAGACCAACATCTGGCTGTAGGTTACACAATCTATCTTACATCTTCCTAAGTGGTCGGGTGGACCACACTGGGCTGTCCGTCTTCATCTAATGCTTCTGAAGGTGAGGACCAGCATCCTGAGCTTGTAGGTCATCATCTAGCTTCTTGATTGTAAAGGACCACACTGGCTGTATGACATCTCTAATGCTTCTTGATTGGGAAAAAAAAACAATAAAAAAAGAAAAAAAAAAAAAAGAACCAACATTGCAGGCTTTAGATGATCAACGAAAGCTTCCGTAGTGGTGGTGATGACCAACACAAGGCTGTAGATATCATCTAATGCCTCCTAGGAGTAAAGGCCAAAGCCTGGGCTGTAGTCAGCACCTAATTCTTCCTAGAGGTTAAGACCAACATCTGGGGCTGTAGGTTCATCATCTTAAGCATCCGAGTGTTAAAGGACCAACATCTTGGTCTTATGGCATCATCGACAGCATCCTGATGGTAAGGACCAACACCGGCTGTGGTCATCATCTAAAGCTCCTAGTGGTCGAACCTAATCGGTGTTATGTAGGTCAATCCCTCATGCTCCTGTTGGTGAGGACAACTCTGGCTGTAGGTTATCATCCAATCTTCCGAGAGGTAGGACCAACAATCGGGCTGTAAGGTTATCATCCAATGCTTCCTGAGAGTAAGGACCAGCATCTGGGCTGTAGGTTATAACTAAAAAAGCTTCCTTAGTGGTGTGAGGAGACCAACACTGGGCGTAGGCACATCTGAAGCTTCCATATTTAGGAGCCTTCTGCAAGTCCTGCCCCTTAGTATGTAATATCTCATGTATACACAGTCATCGCTGCCCATGAACCGGAGGCATTTGGTTTATGAAACCTGGATGCTTCCTTCCCGGACGGCTTGTTGACGCTGATGTTATGACAGGGCGTCTTATCAAAGTGGGAAAAATGGATGCCTGCTGTAATGCAAAAAGTATTTAGTTCCAATCGATATGCAAGGAATTATTTACCCCCCCCCTCATCAACAGCAAGTGCAATACCATTGGAATAACACTTTCACTGGGTCATTTCCAATCTGGGCACCGCCATATCAGCGCGGCCAACGAAAGCTGAAATTTTGCATCGGCCCTCCATGGGATGCCAATCTTGATAGTGTGGCTGTTATTTATTAGGATCTTGTACTCGTCGGTGATTGCAGTCATGTGACCCTGCAGGGGCCTGGATGACCTATGGAGCGGCATTGTCATGGTATGTGCGGCTCACGTTTCATCTGGACAAGTGAAGATGATTACTTTACTCGTTCCATCCCATACAGTCCCGCATAAGTGGCAAACAAGTTCGTCTGAAACAAGGATTGTTTTTTTTTTTTTTAAGGCGGTCCCCTGGTATCCGTGGTCGCAGATGTAGAGAGAACCACGTGACTTCAAAACGGACCAATATGATTACTGCACCTTCACTTGGAGGTCGTATCTCCCCCAATGAGCATTAGCGTCCCTCCCCAAATCCCATTGTGGATTGCGTTGTGTTGGATGTGTTTATGTGTGAGGGGATATTCACTGCTGGTATATATGTCTATTGTGACATGTGTATATACCTAGAATGATTTATTGTGTTCATAAATTATTGCTTCTATAATTCTTTATAGAAGTCTTTTATGTGTACAATCTATTCTGTGCTGGTATATTTTATATGTGAATGATAAATTCACAGAGGGTTTATAACTATGAGTTTTGGTACTTATTTTTTGTTTAATATTCACGCCACTATATCCGATTGTCTGTACAGTCAATGCCGGTATCAATCTATAAAATTGCCTGTTGTTGGTGCCAGAAGGCTGTTCGAAGTATATCATCAGAAACTGCTGATCTCTGGATTTCACCGCACAGCCGCTCTAAGGGTTTCAGAGAATTGTCCAAAAATAAAAACCTCTCAGTGAGCGGCAGTTCTGTGGGCGGAAATTCCTTGTTGATGCCAGAGGTCAGAGGAGAATGGGCAGACTGGTTTCAAGCTGATAAAAGGCAACGTGACTCCAATGCGCCCACCCGTTACCCCAAGGTAGGGCAGAAGAGCATCCCTGAACGCACAGTAACGTCGAACTTTGTTGCAGATGGCTACAGTCAGCAGAAGACCACACTGGTGCCACTCTTTCAACTTAATAACAGAAACTTAGGCTACAATTTGCACAGCTCATTCGAATTGCACAGTAAATATTGGAAAAAACGTTGCCTGTCTGATGATCGAGTCTCTCTGCTGCGACATTCGGTGGTAGGTCCCGATTGGCGTCAAACAACATGAAAAGCATGGATCCTGCCTGGGCCTTTATACGGTTCAGGCTGTGTGTGGTGTCATGTTTGGGGATAATATTTCTTGGCACTCTGGGCCCCTTGGTACCAATTTAGCACGTGCAACGCCAACCCCGCCCTACCTGAGTATTGTTGCTGACCATGTCCATCGCTTTATGACACGATGTACCCTTACATCTGATGCTACTTCATGCAGGAGAATGCCCATGTCATAAAGCTGAATCATCTCAGACTGGTTCTGACTGACAATATGTCACTTGACTCAAATGGCCTCCACAGTCACAGATCTCACTCCAATAGAGCATTTTGGGATGTGGTGGTGAACGGGAGATTCGCATCAATGCAACTGTGCATCTGACAAATCTGCGCAACTGTGTGATGCCATCATTTTCATAGGACCAAAATCCTGAGGAGCTTCCAGCACCTTGTGGTATCTATGCCACGCAGAATTGAGGCAGTTCTGAATGCAAAGGGGGTCCAACCCAATTCTACAGGTGTAACCTAATAAGTCCAGTGAGTGTATTATTTATGTGTGCAGTATCGTCAATTCAGTACTAAATCTATTTATGTACTGTCTCTCAGGTGAGTAGTATATTCATCCGGGTATATATTTATAATTTTTATATTTACTTAATTTGATTATTCATGAATATTTTGTGTGTTCAGTATACAAGTATATTTTTTATATGTTGCAGTATAGTCCTACAGGAATAATCTAGTTTGTGCTGTCTATTTTATTTTTGTACATTCTCTCTGGTATATATTTATCTGTTTGATAATAACCTGTGATGTATCTTCCGTGTCGGTCTACAGTACTCTTTGGTGCTTCTATGCCATTCCATTACGGCTATATTTCCTGCTGGTTAGTTTGTCAGCATATATTTATGTGTGCCAAATCGTGCTGCTGGTAATCTATTTATCTGTATGCTAAATTAAATCTGCAATGGTTTATGACTTTAGATGGTAATTTATTTCTATTTGTGTAATATGCACCGCTATGATCCGTACACCGATCGATCCCCGTAGGAATGGATGGGTAACCATTACACCAAGGCATTTACAGATCATGACATAAGGGGCAAGGGGGTTCATTCTATCTATATATATGCAGGAGCAATCCTTCTTATGCGCTCAATTGCTTTTGGGAGGAATAACTTTTTGGTAAGTCTGGCCCCTGATCTGTTGGTATCGGGTCACTTCGATACCTTTCCTGTTCAATAGCGGTGTTACCGAGTGAGCTGTGTTTCCTCTATTATTATTAATAATAAGTATTAGCGTCAAATTGTCAGGACATTCTCAGTGATTCTCAGTGGCATGCAAAATTATACATCAGCTCTATGCACAACTTATATCTTGCGTTGCCACCCTAGAGTATAATGGCCACCCATATATTTATGGATTTGGTATATTCAATGCTGGTAATATTTATGTATAATACCAAAATGTATATCACCCTACAAATAGTACCTATAAAATGCAACACGTTCCACAAAAAACAAGCTCTCTGTAAAATGTTTTAATGTGATATGAGAACAATTGAACATTTTTATATTTGTAAACACAAGTCATATGCTACCATCCTCAGCGGTTTAGGGTCCTGTGTCATTCTGTAGATCGCAAAATTAAGCCATACCCATGATAATTAGAAATGTTTTTTACCAAAACTTTAAAACATGTAATTTGTGATCCATATCAATTTGAATCTAATTTTCCATTTTTTTCTGGGAATGCCTCTTTTTTGTGGTCTCCCGATTCTTGCCAGTTGGAGCATTTCTGGTGACCATGTCATTGCGGACTTCAGGGATGATTTGCGTCGGCAAGTACATTCCTGAGGTTCTGTCATGGAAACTGATTGCATATTAATGAAGACGCTTAAAGGAATAGTTCATACTAAGAATTATATTAAGATATATAGGTCATTAATCTTCACAAATCGTGCATATAGAGATACACATGCAAATATAAGAAACATATGTGATATAGCTTATCATAAAAATGTTTATTTTCTCCACCTATCAGGCTTTATTCCTCCTTTCCCTGGTCTTAACTGCTCACATACTGCATTCCCTGCTTGAATCTCGGAAGACAAGTAAATTGTGACTTAAGTGAGAATCGACGTTCTATTTTGCGCCCATAGCAGTAATGGTGAAGTAGGACTTGAATATCAAAGAGAGATGCAAAGCAAAAAAGAGGCTGCTGGGCTAATAGTATTGCTTTATATGTATTACCATGGAGCTACCAGTCTTCTAAATTTCCTACATGATCCTGGGCATAATCTGAGTTTGGCAGCAGCAACGGAAGTTTTCTATGTTCAACCCTAGATTATAGTTTTCATTACTTCTCAATATTCTGTCATCAAACGCCTTCAATAAGTGGGAGTTTATGGAGCATAACCCCATTTCTCAATTGCATTTTATAGAGACATCATAGCATCTCGTCCGCTACCCTCAGCTCAGGGACAATGTCCTGCTGGTGCTTTTGAGTGAAGATGAAAACGCAGTCCCACATATGAGATTGCAACATTTTAAAATTAAGTTTTGTGTCTCACCCTGGGCACAGTTTATTCTCAGTCTGTCTCAGTCCTGCTTCTCCAAACATGGTAACAGCAAGAGGCAGCCAGTCTTTACCATTCAACCACAGGGACAAACCTAAAACTAGACAATAGAGCCGCAGAATATAAGATCTTCTGAATTGTAGAGTAAGCAGAGAAGCTGCTGCAAGTAATGTTAAGTCATGTATCCTCAAAAATTAAAAATTAGACTCGAAGCCCTACAGAGGGATATCTTGTGAAACAATTAGAATGTGGAGCAAATATTGAGTCTTCTAAATGAGAAGGCGAGAACACACAAGAGACTGCTGCAGCTATTTGTAAGTTTTGTATCTCACCGGTAAATTTCATCCCAAGAACAGGTTTCAGGCCTCTCTCTGTTTCCTTCATACATTCTTGTGAGTTTTGTGTGAAACCAAAGACTATCAAATTAATTTCTTCTAAATGAGAAACAGAGACACAGATATAGTCTGTGCTGCAGCAAGTGGTAAGTTTTTGTAGCTCAAAAAATAGATTTTTTGTACATAACAGAGCTCCAGGGCCTCTCTATTTCTCCTTCATACATCCTTTCTGAGTTAACAACATAAGATTAAGGGAGCAGTACATCCAGGTTTCCCAATGTGCAGTGTATAGGATACATCATGGCATCTAGTCTCCCCTGTTCCTCTTAGGGATAACTAAGATTAGACATAGAGCCGGATGAGTGGATATCTGGGAAAAAACGCCAGAATACAAACCATATAATTGATTTAATTCTAAGTGAGAGAGGAGAAAACACCGGGCACAGACGAGGGCTGCTGCAGCTAGATAGTAAGTTTTGTATCTCCCCCCATAGATTTTTTTTGTCCAAAAGTCAGGTCATTGCTCCCTACTATTTTTTACTCTATGAAGTAAATATGTGATGGATCAGTTATGTGTAGGTATGGGAGACCTCATAGCATCCCTCTCCCCCCTTCCAGCTCATGAATAACTAGATTACACATGGGCAGATTTTTTACCCCGGTCCTGTCCCGATCCAGCGGCGCTTTCTCTGCGCTGGATTCGGCCTCTGGGATTTATTAAGCCCGTTTACCTCCTCCGCCGTCCACCAGGTGGCGGCTGCTGCCGCTTAGTTCCCTGAAGCACTGGAATACACCGAGCCGGCTGAGTGAAGGTAAGTGCAAAACTCCCGCAACACATTTTTTTGTTTTAAAAAATGCCCGGCATTTTTTCCGAATTTTCCCCCCCCCCCCCCCCGTCAGGTTTTTGTTAAGGCCACGCCCCCTATTTCAGTCCGCCTGCATACCTGCGGCGTCGATGCCGCCAACAATCCCGATCCGCAGGTGCAAGTCAGGGGAAATCGGCCAAATCGGAAATATTCGGTTAAGAAGTTCGGAAAACCGGTAAATACTAAATGACCCCCATAGAGTCCATTCCGACACGAGAAAACAATGGTCACATTGACTGCTAGAGATAGTAAAGAGTGTAACGAAGTAAGAGAACTTCTCCCTCCCTAGTCTATTTGTAGTATCCCAGGGGCCCCGTTTGAATAGAACTCTGGCCATATAACCAGGTAAGATTTCTCCATGAGAACCCCACGCTGGTCCTATCACATTCCCGTATGTGGCTACGGAAAGTCTTTGGAATCAGCACAATCTCCCTCGCTCCAAAGCTTACTGAAACCGATATCTCAAGAAACGGAGCGGGTCACACATTCCGTAACACGAGCCGAGTGCTTGGTATCCCCCCCCGGAAAATGCTGGCCTGCTAACATTTGCTCTTGGCTCGGATGAGCGAGCGCTCGACAGCCAGGCTTTGTGTTTAGTCGCTGACTATATATTTATCTTTTTTTATTGACCCATGATGTGTCTGGCAGACTTTAAGCGATAGATTCCCTGCAGGGAATGTACCCCGCCAAAACCATCAGACTTCGTATCGCAGCATAACGCCCTCCGGGTGATCTACTAAAAGCATGCGCTGGCATCAGGATCCGACCTATTACTTTGTCTCCCTCCTCATCCACCTGGGGCAGCGCCAACCATGTAAGGACGGAGCACTCACATTACTGGCCGCATAGTTTTTCTTTTGGACGCACCTCAAGCTACTATGACCCCTTATTTTACCCCGCATCAATGTACAAAATCTTACTTCTATTAACCTTATTAGGGTGAGATTAAGGAAGAAAATTGTAGTATCATCTGCTGGAGGTTAATAGGTGGAGGCAGCGAATATGTTACCTGAGGAGATGAATGGAATCGGACAAGGTCAAAGACAAAATATACAGGACTAATGGGGGTCAGGGTGAAGCATATAAATATATGTAGCTACATCACATCCGTATTATAATCCTCACAAGAGAGATTATTATAAAAAAATAGTAGTTCTATTCTTGTACATAGGGGCATTATTATAGGGATTATGCTTGTACATAGTGGACAGTATTATAGTCGATATATCTTGACCTAGGGACGTATATAGTAGTTTATATTCCTGCATAGGGGGCAGATATAGTAGTTAACTAAAATTCCTTTACATATGGGCATATTTATAGTAGTTATATACTTGTACTAGGGTATATTATAGTAGTTTTCTTGTACATAGGGGCAAGTATTATAGTAGTTATATTCTTGTACATAGGGGGCAGTATTAATAGTAGTTATATTCTTGTACATAGGGGGGAGGGGTGCATATTTAAACTATTAATTATATTCTTGTACCTAGGGCAAGGATCTAGTAAATTATATGTCTTGTACATAGTGGCAGTATATAGTCGTTATATTCTTGTAACATAGGGGCATTATTTGTAGTTTATATTCTTGTACATAGTGGGACGTATGATAGGAGTTATTCTTGGTACATAGGGGGCAGTATTATCGTATTATATATTCCCGTAACATCGAGGGCGCATTATATAGTTAATTCTTGTACATTGGCAGTATTATAGAGTTATATTCTTGACATCGGGGCAGCATTATATTAAAAGTTAGTATTTCCTGTACCTAGGGGGCAGATTATAGTAGTTTATTTCTTGTACATGGAGGCAGTATTATAGTAGTTATAGGCCTTTGTACATGGGGGCAGTTATTATAGTATTTAGAATCTTGTACATAGGGACAGTATTATATAGTTTATAGTCCTTGTACAATAGGGGGCATTTTATAGTATTTTATTCTTGTACATAGGGCAGTATAATACTAGTTTATATCTTGTACATAGGGGCATATTTAAAGTAGTTATAATTCCTGTTACATCAGGCGCAGTATTATAGCATTTAGATTCTTGTACTAGGGGTCAAGCCTTATAGTAAGTTATTGCTGTACATAGGGGGAAGTATTATTAGTAGTTTATATTCCTGTACCTAGGGGGCAGTATTATAGTAGTTAATATTCTTGTACATAGGGAGCAGTATTATAGTAGTGTTATATTCTTGTAATAGGGGGCAGTATTATAAGTATTTTATATTCTTTGTATATGGGGCAGTATTATATATTTATATTCTTCGTACATAGGGGGTATTATCGTAGTTATATTCTGACCTAGGTGGTCGTAATGATAGTATTTTATATTCCTTGTACATTTAGGGGAGTATTATAGTCAAGTTTATTTCTTGACTAGGGGCAGTATTATAGTAGTTATTTCTTGTACATAGGGGCAGCCTTATAGTAGTGATATCTTGTACTAGGGGCAGTATTATAGGTAGTTTATATTCTTGTACATAGGGGCATTATTATATAGTTGTATTCCTTTTGTACATAGGGGGCAGCATTTAGCCGTTATATTCTTGTACATAGGGGGCAGTATTATATTATTTATATTCCTGTACATAGGGGCATAGATAGTAGTTATAGTCTTGTACATGGGAGCAGTATTATATAGTAGTTCTATTCCTGTACATAGGGGGCAGTATTATAGTATCTATTCCTGTACCTAGGGGTGCCGTTTATAGTAGTTCTATTCCTGTACATATGGGGCGTATTATAATAGTTATATTCTTGTACATAGGGGGCCGTATAATAGTAGTTATATTCTTGTACATAGGGGCGGTATTCTTAGTTAGATTCTTGTACATAGGGGCATTATTCTGTAGTATTTGTATTCTGGTACATAGGGGCATGCATTATAGCATTATTTCTTTTACTAGGGGCAGTATTATATTAACTATAGGGGGGTGTCCTGGACATAGGGGGCAGTATTATAGTAGTTTAGTCCGTGTACATAGGGAGCAGTATTATATTAGTTCTATTCCGGTACATAGGGGGCAGTTTATAGTAGTTCTATTCCTGTACATAGGGGGCATATTAAGTAGTTTCTATTCCTGTCATGGTGCAGTATTATAATAGTTAATATTCTGTAGCATAGGGGGGCATATAATAGTAGTTATAATTCGTGTACATGAGGGGGCAACCTATTCTAGTAGTTTATATTCTTGTACATCGGGGCAGTTATTAAGTAGTTATATGCTTTGTACATTGGGGCAGTACTAATAGTAATTTATATTCTTGACTATGGGGTCATATTATATAGTTATATTCCTGTAACATGGGGGCATATAATCGCAGTTATATTCTTGTACAAGGGGGCAGCATTATAGTAGTTTAATCCTGTACATAGTGGAAGTATTATAGTAGTTATATTCCTGTACATAGGTGCAGTATTATAGTGTTATATTCTTGTACATGGGAGGCATATTATAGTATTTATTTCTTTACCTAGGGGGCAGTTATTATAGTAGTTATATTATTGTAACATAGGGGGTCAGTATTATCTAATTTATTTCTTGTACATTGTGGCAGTCTTAAGTATTTATATATTCTTTCCAAAGGGAGGAACTATTATATTATTTATATTCTTGTACCTATGGGGCCCTATATAGTAGTTATAGGTTATTGTACCTAGGGGGCAGAATATATCAGTTATATTCTTGTCAAAGGGGGCAGTATTATAGCAGTTTTATTCTTGTACATAGGGGCAGTATTATCGTAGTTTATTCTTGTACTCGGGGACAGTATGATAGTAGTTATCTTCTTGTACATAGAGGGGCAAGTATATAGTAGTTATATTCTTGTACATAATACGGGCAGTATTATATAGTTATTTTCTTGTACATGGGGGCAACTATTATAGTTATATATTCCTTGTACATAGGGGGCAGTATTATAGGAGTTATATTCTTGTAACACAGGGGGGGCAGTATTATGTTATTATATCCTTACAGGGGGGCAATTATTATAGTAGTTATATCCTGTACATAGGGTACAGTATTATAGTAGTTATATTCTTGTACATAGGGGCAGTATGATAGTCGTTATATTGCTGTACATAGGGGGCAGTTTAAAGTAGTTATAATGCTTGTACTAGGGGGCAGTATTATTAGTACGTTATCTTCTTGTACATAGGGGGGCAGTATTATAGTAGTTTATATTCTTGTACATGGGGGCCAGTATTTATAGCAGTTTATATCCTTGCAAAAGGGGTCAGTATTATAGTAGTTATATTCTTGTGAAAGGGGTGCAGTATGATAGTAGCTATAATTTCTCTGTACCTAGGGGGCCAGTATTATAGCAGTTTTCGATTCTTTGTCAAGGGGCAGTATTATAGTAGTTATATTCTTGTAACATAGGGGACAGTAATATAGTAGTTAGATTCTTTTTACATAGGGGGCATATTATAGTAGTTTATATTTCTTGTACGCGGGGGCAGTTTTATAGTATTATAGTCTTGTACATAGGGGGCAGTATTATAGTAGTTCTATTCCTGTACATAGGGGGCAATATTATATAGTTATATTCGTGTACTAGGGGGCGTATTTATAGTAGTTATATTCTTGTACATAGGGGGCGTATTATGTCGTTTAATTTTCTTGTATCATAGGGGCAGTTTATAGTAGTTAATGCTGTCTAGGTTGCAGTATTAAGTATTATTATTGTCTTGTACATAGGGGGGGCAGTATTATTAGTTATATTCTTGTACATTGGGCAGTATTATAGTAGTTAGATTTTTGTAGCCTAGGGGCAGTATTATAGCAGTTATATTCGTGTCAAAAGGGGTGCAGTATTATAGTAGTTATATTCCTGTGAAAGGGTTCATATTCTAGTAGCTATATTCTTGACATAGGGGCAGTATTAGAGTAGTTATATTCCTTGTACATAGGGGGCATTATTATAGTAGTTCTATTCCTGTACATAGGGGGCAGTTTATAATAGGTATATTCTTGTACATGGGGCAGTATATAGTAGTTATATTCTTGTACATAGGGGGCAGTATTATATAGTCATTATTCTTGTACATAGGGGCAGTTATTATAGTATTTTATATTGCTTTAATAGGGGCAGTATTAAAGTAGCTTTATTCTTTGTACATAGGGGGCAGATCATTAGTTTTATATTCCTTGTACATCGGGGCAGTATTATAGTAGTTATATTCGTGTACTAGGGGGCAGTATTATAGCAGTTAGATTCTTGTCAAAAGGGGGCAGTCTTATATTATTATATTCTTGTTAAAGGGTGCAGTATGTATAGTAGCATATCTTGTACATATGGGGAGTATTATAGCATTTTAAGCTGTACTAGGGGGGCGTATTATAGTAGTTATACTTCTTGTACATAGGGGGCAGTATTATTAGTTATATTCCTTTACATAGGGCATTATTAATAGTAGTCATTTCTTGGACATAGGGGCAGTATTAATAGTAGTATATTCTTGTACAGAGGGGGCATATTTATGTAGTTATATTCTTTTCATAGGGGGCATATTATGTGTTATATTCCTGTAATATAGGGGCAGTATTATAGTAAGTTATATTCGTGTACATCGTGGGCCAGTAATTATAGAGTTATTTCTTGTACATAGGGGGCAGTATTATAGTATTATCATTATTCGTTGTACATCGGGGCAGTATTATAGTAGGTATATTCTTGTACATAGGGGCAGTATTATATAGTTATATTCTTGTACCTAGGGGCAGTATTATAGTAGTTATATGCTGGTACCTGGGGGCGTATTAGAGTAGTTATATTCTTGTACATAGGGGCAGTATTATAGAGTTATAATTCTGTACATAGGGGTCAGTATTATAGTAGTTATACTTCTTGTTACAGATGGGGCATTATTATATGTAGTTATATCCTCGTACATCGGGGGCAGTATTATAGTAGTTATATTCTTGTACATAGGGGCTGATTATGTAGTTATATTCTTGTACAATAGGGGCAGTATTTAGTATTTATATTCCTTGTACATATGGGGGGTTATTATAGTAGTTAGACTTCTTGTACATGGGGGTGTATATAGTAGTTATATTCTTGTACATAGGGGCAGTATTAGAGTATTATATTCTTTACATAGTGGCAGTATTATAGTAGTTAGATTCTTGTACGTAGGCGGCATTATTTATAGTATTTATATTCAGTACATAGGGCAGTATTATAGTAGTTATATTCCTTGTACATGGGGCAGTATTATAGTATTATATTAAAAAAAAATTGTACATAGGGGCATAGTATAGTTAGTTAATTCTTGTACAATAGGGGAGTAATTATATTAGTTATATTCTTGTACTAGGGGGCAGTATTTATAGTAGTTATTTCGTCTTGTACATAGGGGCAGTATTTGAGTAGTTATATTCTTGTACATAGGGGGCAGTATTATAGTAGTTTAATATCTTGTACATAGGGGACAGTATTATAGTAGTATATTCTGTACATAGGGGCAGTATTATAGTAGTTATATTCTTGTACTAGGGGGCAGTATTTACAGGAGTTATAATCTCGTACAAGGGGGCAGTATAAGTAGTTATATTCTGTACTAGGGGGCAGTATATAGTAGTTTTATTTCTTGTACACAATCGGTGGGCCGTATATATAATTAATTCTTGTCCATAGGGGCAGTATTATAGTGTTATTTTCTTGTACACGGGCGTATGTAGTATTTATTCCTGTAAATAGGGGCTTAGTATAGTAGTTAGATTCTGTACATAGGGCATATTATAGTAGGTATAATCTTTAACATAGGGGGCAGTATGTATAGTAAGTTATATCTTGTAATAGCGGCAGTATTATGTAGTTTATTCTGTACATAGGGCAGTATTATAGTAGTTATATTCTTGTACAGAGAGGCAGTATTATAGTAGTTATATTCTTGTACATAGGGGGCGTATTATAGTAGTTATATTCCTGTCACATATGGGGCATATTATAGTAGTTATATTCTTGTACCTCGGGCAGTATTGAGTATTTATATTCTTGTACATAGTGGGCAGTATTCTATAGTTATATTCCTGTACATAGGGGGACAGTATTATAGTAGTTATATTCTTGTACCTAGGGCAGTTTATAGTATTATATTCTTGTACATAGGAGGCAGTATTATAGTAGTTATATTCTGGTACATAGGGGTCTATTATAGTAGTTATATTCCTGTACTAGGGGGGGGCAGTATTATAGTAGTTATATTCTTGTCACAAGGCAGTATTAATATTAGTGTTATATTCTTGTACATCGGGCAGTATTATATAGTTATATTCCTTGTACACAGTGGGCAGTATTCTAGTAGTTATTCCTGTAACATAGGGGGCAGTATTATAGTAGTTATATTCTTGGACATAGTCGGGCGTATTATAGTTAGTTATAATCTGTACATAGGGGGCTATTATATATTGTTATATTCCTGTACATAGGCGGCAGTATTATAGTAGTGCTATTCGTTACATAGGGCAGTATTATAGTAGTTTATATCTTGTACATAGGAGGCAGTATATAGTAGTTTATATGCTGTCATAAGGGGAGGGCGTATTATAGGTTAGATTCCGGTAGCTAGGGGGCATAGTATAGGAGTTATTTCTTGTACATAGGGGCAGTATATAGTAGTTATATTCCTTGTACACAGTGGCATATTATAGTGTTAGATTCCTGTATAACATATGGGACAGTATATAGTAGTTATAATTCTTGTAACAAGCGGAAAACTAGGGGGGCAGTATTATATTAGTTATATTCTTGTACATAGTAGGCAGTATTATAGTAGGTTACTTCTTGTACATAGTGGCAGTAATTAAGTGTTATATTCTTGTACATAGGGGCAGTATTATAGTATTTATACTCTTGTACATAGTGTCTATTTAGTAGTTCTAATTCTGTACATAGGGGCATAATTATATAGTTATATTCTTGTACCATTGGGCAGTATTATATAGTTTATATTCCTGTACATAGGGGACAGTATTAAGTAGTTATATTCTTGTACCTAGGGTAGCATACAGTTGCTTTCTTATGTATATTTAGGTTACATTACATACAACGTTATCTTTGTTTGCTGTTACATTTCAGACTGAAATTGATAAGTCCAAGAATAAGAATAATATTCAGACTGTGGTGACTGCTGGGGCTCCAGTATAGATATAACTATATATTATGACTGACAGTAAATATATGTACGGCTTTTCACTCATTCTATAAAAAATTTCATCTCGAAAAGCAGATCTAGGGTTATGGTTTGATTGTAATTTTTCCCTCGTCCTCCTAAGCCACATGAATATCACTTTCTTCTCCAACTAGAAACCTCCAGTAAATCCAAAAGATCCTCTTGATGTTTTTAAGACTTGCGCAAAGTAATTTCCTGGTCTCCTCGTCTGAACTGGTTCCAAAACTCTTAAATGTCGAATTAAGAATATTACAGATCCTAGTGAGACTCAGTTTTTTATCTCCTAGTAGTGATGTCC